>CAJNIZ010028069.1:47646-76751 GCA_905231905.1 Symbiodinium pilosum
TTTAGGGGTTCAGGGTTTAGGCTTGCAATCTCAAACGCCAAAATCCCTAAACCCTAACATTCCAAACCAAGGATCCCGAACCCCAAAATCCCCTAGCCTCGAATTCCAAACCCCCAAATTCCCGAACCTAAAATCCCAAACCCTACGTAACACCCCTAAACCTGATCTTTGGCCTTCCAGGAGTTCTCTTACCCCCGGCTCGCTGGACTGTTGGAGGGACTCCAAGGCTAGCTGCACATCGCAACGGACCGAGCTGGCTAGAATTTCCTGCGCCAAAGCATGCGGGGGGTTTAAAGAGTTTAGTGTTTAGGGCTTACATAGGGATGATTTAGGCTGATGTTGGGTTTCATGGGCTTGTGTAGAGGTATACTACCCCAAGAATGGAGAATCAAATGGTCAGGAAAATGCAAAATTACATGGAAACTGCAATTTGGGTGTAGGGTTTTAGGGATCAGGGCTTTAGGGTTTAGCGGTTTCAGGGTTGAGGGTTTTCGGATTAAGGGCTGGGGTTCAATGTTTGCGGCTTTTGTGTAGTTTAGACTTTTGGACTGTGAGCTGAAAGATTGCTGCACACTTGGACTTTCATGGGTAATTAGAACTGAAACTGGCGATAACTACGACTTTACCTAGCTACTTATGATCCTATTGTCCCTACCCATCGAGTTCGTGCACGAGTAGGCCTTGTGGATTGAGGCTTGGGAGGGGGTGCTGATTTCGGGCGAAGCCCGATAAGAATCTCTGCTGTTGTAACATGTAATGTTGATCCGACGAATGGAATCATCCACTCTCAACCCTAAACCCTAAACCCATTAACTCCATGTGAGGCTCCCACTTCAATCTTAAGCACCACCCCGAAACCCATTGAGCCCTTAGAGCCCCAAACCCTAAACCTTGAGGTTTTTTGGCTGAGAAGTTGAAGGCTGCCGTGATCTTTGTCGCAGATGGTGGGGCTTAGAGATTCTTCAGGGCTGTGGGTTTAGGGTTTAAGGATTCTTCAGGGCTGTTGACCCAATAGTGGAAAATCAAATGGAACAGAAGATGAAAAACAGAATGGAAACTGTGGTTTCACAGGGGTTTATAGGGTGGATACTAGAAACCCTGCATTGCCGTAGTTACCTTATGCTTTGGGAGTTGGGGTTCTATGGCATGGGTCACGCATGACTTTGATACCAACAGTATTACATTTTTGTCTCGTACTAATACAGACACTCGAAGTAATACGATCACTACACCCGTACTAATAGTGCTACTGTTCCTGTCGAGAATATGATTGCTGCAGCCAATACTATTACTATTGCCATTGCTATCACTCTTGCCATCAGTATCCACATGACTATTACTAGCTCTATAACCATGAGTGCTACTGGTCGCTGTTACCACTCTAGGACGGTTACTTATTATTAGTGTTGGGTATTGCCAGTGGGATACAACCATCTGTGGCTGGGATACAGATGAGCAACACTGCTTGGGGGTTTGGGTCCGACAACCAAGCTGGATGCACATCTTAAATCTTCGTGTGGGTGGTTGTCAAAATTATGGTCCCTTTTTGGATCCTTTTTATAATACGCCACCCAATATTTAGGGTACCCAAAAAGGGACCATAATTTTGACTACAACCCATGTGGATGTTTTGAAGATGCAATTTTACTCACCTTGAGACCCTCTGCATTGCCGAAATAGAGTCTACTTGCTTACAATCGCAAACTCACATGATTAACAAAAAACGGATGTGCAGATGAAGGAACCTTTGTACCCTCGCCGTGGAACGGTAAGTGCCTCGCCATAATTGCATACCTTATTGGGTGACATGCGGTTTGCTTAGCTGAACGGAATTGCACCTCACTGGCCTTCAAACTTCTGAAATAAAAACAAAGAATGCCAGTAAAGGAGACAAGCTGCCACAGCACACCTGCGGCAAATATGTCCACAGCTTCGGTTTGAGGCTGTCGCCTGATAAGTTCTGGAGCCAAATATCCTGCTGACATTCTCTAGGCGGGTGCGATATCTCAAAGACATCGTGAGCAACAAGAAAGCAGCCTCCACAAATGCAGTGACACATCCCAGCTTGCAAGCCCGTCCTGGTGTGCCTAAAAATTTCCGTAGCTCAACCGGGTCATCAAGGGATGCTGCTATGCTGAAGTCAATGAGCATGGCACGCGTGTCAGCATGCAGGACAACGTTCTCCTGGCTTGGAGCAGTCAACACTAAATGATCTAGCTGCTGAAGTCAGCAAGGCAATGTTACCTATGTTCCGATGCCAAATCTACGGAACAAGAAAGTCTACATCATTCTTGCAGATGTCCACCTTGATTCGTATAAGAAGCCCTTGCAACAGCTATGTCATGCAGGGCTCAGGTTTCACATCTCGGTGCACAATGCGTCGTTCGTGCAAGTAGACAAGAGCCGACGTCACACCAATCATGATCGAGATCCCTCTGGATTGCGAAATTTCCTTGGAGGCACTGCCACAAGAACACATCTAGTCAGCAAGCATGTCTCCCCTCTTTTACGCCTTCTTATCGAGGGTATGATGCAGTTTATACCAACCCCTTCAATCACGCAGGCTTCTACATGGGCAGTCTACAGCAGTACCGGTCTCTACCCAGAAATGTGTCCTGGTTATGAGGATCCCCATAAGACCCACAACTTTTGCCAATAAATCGCAGCACTCATGAGAAGTCTTTGCTTGGGTGGTTGGGCCAAGTAAGATTCTGTTCTTCGTACCAAGACTATACCCATAAGGACCCTAAACCCGAAATGCGAAAACCCAAATAAGACTAATAACGATAAGAAGGATAATAATCGTCGCTTCCGGTGGTCTATAGAAACCAAAATCACATGCCCCTCACGTGGCTGCATATGGAGTCAGGCTGCACCACGCGAAAGGAGTTTTGCCACATCGCCGCGGGCGCCGAGCTCCATGACCTCAATCCCAGATGATTCGTTTAGGGTTCAGGGCTTAGGGCTCAGGGCTCAGGGCTTAGGTTTTGGGGTTTGGGGTTTACGGCTTGGAATTTAGGGATATATGAGCTACAGCTAGCATTTTCTCACGGACATGCGCCCTTGGTAGGGAATATATTAGGCACTATGCCAAACTAGTAAGGGACCCCTTTGTCCACTCTTCATGGTCCCTTGTAACCTGAATATTGAGAGTAGCTCACATGATGATTCAAAGGAGGCTAGCAAACTATGAATGATGATGACTACCTTGCGTGTTACTGCAGCCACTACTAGTACTAAGATTGCTGACAACACCGACATTGATGTTACCTCTCGCTTCAGGAAATGCATCAATGTGATTCATATCTCGCCATATTTTGACCACAATCACAATCAGCTTAGCTGATGCTGTTGTTCAGCAATGTCATGTTGTCATCGCACCAGTAGTACATCCACCTGAACATACCGAGCCAAAGATTGAGATTCCAACCAGCGCGTATCGGGAACAGTCTGAAGGAGTCTCCGTGAAGCGGAACCTGAGTTTTTCAGCAACTGTCCGACGTCACATGTTCAGATGTCAGCCCACTATAACACCACATTTCAAGCGTGTTATACTCTGGATGACAGATGTACTCTACCTGCGGCACACACCTTGTGTCCACATTTGGAGAGCACTGCATTTGCCTCGATAGCAAAGAGTTGGGGCTGTCATCAGATAGGGGTGAAAACAAATTGCAGCACAGGGCAACACGACGAGGGGCAGCCGGAGACGGTCACATTTCTCTGACTGCTGTATAAACCAGACCATTTCGCAGCAGTTTCGGGGCTTATGGGAGGAAGGTATCATATAGTAGTTTCCATTTTCTTTTCCATTATCCCTATATAACCCCTGTATAACCCCCTATATAACCCTACATATCCCTTTAAAGGGATCTAATTCCTAATACCAGATTTGCTGCATTCCTGACATCCGAGCAGCACTTCAAGCAGAGACGAGATGTTTGGATGCTGGTGCAGCCGGGACATCAATCCGATTTCCTGGGGTGCTCTTGGGTTTAGGGTTTAGGGTTTTGGGTTTAGGGTTTAGGGTTTAAGGGTTTAGGGTTTAGGGGCTCTTGATGACCTTAAAGGAAGTTACCATAACAAGGGAATATCGTCAATAAAAAGGGTTCCTTTATTCCAGTAGTTCAAAAAATTGCTTAACAACAACCCAGTTTCCCTTTTTGCACATGCTTCGTCTGATCCTGTCACCTGAGATGGCTGGAGGAGAATTAGGTTCGGGTAAGGCAAGCATCATGTCCTTAACTTTGAGAACCCCTCATATGAGTAGTGTTCTTTTTGGTGGTTAAACCTAGTAGGATTATATTCCATATACAAAATACTATACCCCAAAAGGAGGATATCATTTTACTCTATATTGGGTACCATAGCATCCCCAAATAAAATACTAGTCATATGGAAGCCTCTCAAACACCAAGGGGAACATATACCTAGGGCCCCTAAGAATATCCTACTTTGGCAAGCTCCCATATCCTTCCCCTTTTTCGGATCATTCGCCTTGATGGCTACGCCACGTTTCTGACTTTCAGACGGCTGGTGCTTTGAAGATGGCGCCTCCGGGCTGTCAGTTTCCGGTTTAAAGTTTAGAGCTCAGGGTTTAGGGTTTCAGATTTAAGTTCGGGGGTCTGGTTGGCTACCTAGGGTACCTGAAATTAAAACTGAACGTGCATGCTAGCTTAAGTAAGATTAAGCATTTCGGGTTAAGGGACGTAAAGAAGGATTATGGGTGTGCAGATGGATGTAAACTGAAGTGAAGGTAGGGAATGAATCTTAGGCGTGCCACTTGGATTCTGCAAGGGCTTTTAGTAGGGAATAAAGGAATATGGGAGTACAGTATGGGGTTATATAGGCAGAGTGGAAAAGAAAATGGCTTGAGGCGACCCACGGCACCATCATGCAAGACCCACAAAAACCAAAGAGTTTCCGCAGAGATCCACCATGTGCATGTGCACATCTCAAACTGGAAACTGGGGCAACTTCCTGACGGTATGCAGGGATCGGGGTTGCAGGTAAGCGCAAACGGTACAAAGTTACTGTGGAAAGAAATGGTACCCTTACACCTCAGATATGTCGTGATCCTGACTTTAGGATCTCCGCACAAGACATCCCTACAGTGATCTTTCAAATCCCTCAGTATGAGAAACACCTCGGCAAAATGAAAAGCAGCGATGCCTTCGGCATACCGACAAACACTTTGCCATGAAGACCTGCCGGCCAAAAGGCACATGAGGATGTGAATAATGCTACGTAGAAGAATGATAATAATAAGGATAAAGACAAAAAGAATATCTTGGTTCGTCGTGTGATGCATGGACAGGAAGTTGTGGAGTCAGGATGACGGGCCTGCCAACGCTAAGTTTGGGGTTCGGGGTTTAGGAACCCAAGAAGAAATCAGGAACTTCTTACATACCAAGAAGCAACAATGTTCCTGATGCAATCAGGAGACCTACATCACAGAGAGTCAAAAGTTGGACCCATGATTTCCAACAGTCTCCATGTCTGACAAGGACGTTCTGGGTTATAGGGAAGGCTACTATGCATAGGAATACTATAGGATGCAGAGTTAGGGGCCTATTATAGAGTTTAGGAGAATAGTATCCCATGGAGACTCACATGGAACAGAACAACTTGAATGAAACTGGAGGTCCCACACCCTGAGCCCTAAACCCTATGTAGGTGCGTATTGGGATTCATCCTGGTGGAAGGAAGTCTCCTATGCTCAGGAAGGACTGAGAAGTTGTTTCTGCCCTTCTGGACCGCGCAGTTTAGGGTTTAGAGTTTTCATCCACACCGGACATGGGTTGCACCAGAACCCGGAGCCAGCGCAGGGAAATTCCTCTGAGGAACTATTTCAGCGATGAGTACCTCAAACCTTTAAAAATGTCATGGGATGCACTTGCAGTGGGCGTGTTTTGGTGTATGCTTCGCCGTTTGTAACAGGTTTTTTTCTTGGGTTTCTGGCTGGCAAAAACACCTTCCCCTCCTTTTGAGACATTAGAGGTGCTAAAAGAAAAACACGTACACGGAAACGGAGTGTTCAGGAGATTCGGGACTCGACCACTAAAGCCATTTTAGGGTATAGGGGTTATATAAGGGTTACATTGGGATAATGGAAAATGAAATGGAAATTACTATTTAGGGTTTAGGGTTTAGAGTTTCTGTGTAGCTTGAACCCTACATTAACCCTCCAAGTATATTCCCTCCAGTGCGCCTGAATACATCTAAACGGCGCTGAAAATGGAACCTATAAAGATCGAGTTCAACGCTAAGCCTGACTCAGAACTAGACCCTAAGCCCAAAGCTCTAAGCTCTAGACAGTACTTGCCATTTCATGTCCCATTTACGTTCCCATTTGATTCGCCATCATCGGGATGATATCCCTGTATGATCCATACACATCCCCATACATGCCGAAGGATCCCTACATACCCTTAATAGTAGTAGTCGCAAGAAATGATCACAATAATTACGAAACAATCACATCAATAGTACTGGTATTAATAGCATTAAAAACATGACAATATCAGTACTATAGTACAACAAATGATAATAACCATGATGATAGTAAATAATCAGAGTGACAAAAAGTTGTAGTCATAAAAAGTAACAACAGTAATAATCGTCCCCTTTTAACTCCTATGTAAAGCCCGGCTGCGCCTCGACCAAGGTTTTTGACTGCCTGGTAGCTGTCCACAAAATCCTGGGCTGCTTTCATGGAACTCAAGTGAAGTTACCATACGGGGTTTAGGGTTAAGGGCTTAAGTTCCATAAAGGATTTAGGGTTAAGGGCTTAAGTCCCATAAAGGGTTTAGGGTTTAGGGTGTAGGGTTTAGGGCATAATATAGTTCCCGCGTTACAGTAACTTGAATTGATTTCCTTAACAGCAACCAAGAATCCCACCGAATCGCTCCACGGCCACCCAAGCATCGCAAGCAATTCTGCAAGTCGCTTGGGTAGAAGTGGCCACAGATCAACCAGACCTTTGAACTTCCCACCAAAAAACCTAAACCCAGAATCCCAAACCGCGTGGCAGTTCTCGAAAGCTTAGACTACCTACGTATCCCAGACACCGGCAAGCCCCAAAACGGGACAAATGACATTAGGGCTTCTATTACTACTATTACTATGAATTACTACTGTTATTTTCACTATTGTTATGACGATTGTCATTGTCATTCTGAAAAAACTCTTATTGACTACATTTGTTAATTACTCTTATCCTCGTGCATCTGTGCAGCGGGACGATGCATGTCGCTCTCTGGGACCTCAATCGGAATGCTCCGGGTTTAGGTATCTGAGGATGCACAATTTAGGGCAATCCAACCCTTAGAAAAACACAGAACAGTGCTTGCAAAAAAACACTTTCCAGATACAAGAAAGACCCTCACGGTTGCAGGATAGCTGGTAGCAGTATTACAGAATCACTGGCTTGGGTTATGGATCGGACGTTGGATGCTCAACCCAACCCTAAGCCCAGAAATTGGCAAAAGCCCAAAGCCCCACAACCCAAACAACATCTTCAGCCCTTAAAGGTAAGCCCTGAATAGTAGCTTCCATTTTCTTTTCCATTATTGCTATATAACCCCTATGTAACCCCTATTTCGCCGAAAGAACCTCTGGGGCAATGAGCAGGACATGTGTGGGCTTGTGGTCCGCCAGAACTTTGAGCTGCACCGGTGCGCAGAGCAACTCTGAAAACTCCAGCCTGAGGTTTAGGGGTTTAGGGTTTAGGGTTTCTTTGGAACCCTACCGGTTACATAGGGTTCGTATAGGGGTTATATAGGGGTTGTATAGGGGTTATATAGAGATTATATAGGGGGTTTATATAGGGATCATATAGGGGGTATATACGGAGAATGGAAAAGAAAATGGAAGCTACTGTTTAGCTTTTAGGTCTGAGGACACAAGGTTTAGGGTCTAGCGTCTAGGGGTTAGGGTTTGGTGTGGGATAAGATTTAGCGATGAAGATGAAGCTGGAAAGAAGTACCAAGACTCTAAACATCAAAGCTCCTGCAACCCGCAAACGTTGAACTGCTACTTACTGTCTATCCTACACTTTCAAGCTTAAACTCCAAATTCCTACATCCCTGAAGCACTGCTCGGGACCTCAGTTGCCATTACATTTTCCATGTTCTTTTCCATGGTTCTCCACCATTGGTCATCAATCATGCATACCCTAAACCTTACACCCTAAGTACGCTTTACCCTACACCCTATGTGCCCCAAACCCTAAACCCTACGTACACTAAACCCTATAATCCCAATGTACCCCAAACCCTAAACCCTGCGTCCCCCAAACCCTAAACCCTACGTACCCCAAACCCTAAACCCTAAACCCTACGTACCGCAAACCCTAAACCCTAAACTCTACGTACCGCAAACCCTAAACCCTAAACCCTACGTACCCCAAACCCTAAACCCTTAGCCCTACGTACCCCAAACCCTAAACCCCAAACCCGGAATGAAACCCAGCGGCGGTATGATGAGCTCCGAGGCTTCTGTGTTCGCAATAGAGGACAGCTCATCAGGATCCTCTTGGGCTGACAGCACTACTTGAGCCATAGTCTAAACTCCTAGTATTCCCCTTAATATTCAATTAGGGTTTAGGGTTTAGGGTTTAGAGTTCATCTAAACTCCTAGTACCCCCCCTTAATAGCCCCTATAGTAGTACCCTATATAATCCCCTATATAACCCCCTTCAAGGAGTTTAGCATATGGTTGACTTGGTGTTTCAAGGTTTAGGGTTTAGGGATGAGGGTTTAGGGATTAGGGATTAGGGTTTAGGATTAGGGTTCTTGGATTAGGGATTAGGGATTGGGGTTTAGGATGTAAGGTTTAGGGATTCGGGTTTAGGGATTAAGGGATTAGGGATTAGGCATGAGGGTTTAGGGTTTAGGGCATAGGGTTTGGGGAGTAGGGAGTAGGGACTAGGCATTAGGATCTAGGGTTTCGAGTTTTTGGGTTAGGGTTTATGGACCGGATTAGGGTTTAGGGATTAGGGCTTCGGAGTTAGGGATGTTTTGGGTCTAGGGGTTTAAGGTCCAGGGCCCAGGGGTTTTGGATCTAGGGGTTTAGGGTGTAGGGTGTGGGATTCTGAAAAAAAAAAAACCTTAGAGCACGCGGGGAGAAGGGAACTACTGCATTATGGTCCCTATTCAGGAGTCTTTAAGGGTAGTTTTCTCAAGCTGCCGCTTTCTGACTAGATTAGGTGTCCAGTAGTGTAGCTGGATAGCTGCAGTCATAACTTAGTTGTAAACCTATGTGGGCCGCTGGTAACTTCACCTGGAACTGCCAAAGAGCTGCCACGTACAGTTTAGAGGCTTTCAGGGCTTAGCTGCGTTCAACAGAAGTTAGCAAATTGGGTTTACGAAACCAAAGAGTCTTTTGTGTCATGAATTGTGGTGGATTTGGAGAAAGCCCTGGGTTTTTGTCTGGGAGGTTGGTCCTAAAGCCTTATGGCCGGCAAGCCTGGACCTGACTCTCCACACATACATTGGAGTCCTTGGGTTCTTAAAAGTTCTGCTACCATACCGGCTGCCCATTTGAGTCAGGACTCTAGCCTGTTTTTGAAAGGAAAATATCGATGCGAATTTTGGCGTACGCCCAAGGGACTTCTCCAAGACAAGATGCGCTCTGGATTTTACAGGGATAACTGCTGGCCTGGAAACGCATTTCCCTGAATATCACACTCCCGCATCCTGCCAATGATTCCAGACATGTTCCTTGTTTGGGCCTTCGGAGGGCTACTGTTTGGAGTGTTGGGAGCATTGAGCATCAAAATGTAGGGCAATTCTAGGAAAATCACACATTGTGGAGTTGTCAAAACGGGGAAGCCTTGCCAAGCCTGTACCGAGTAGCAAGAACGGCAAAGATTCGGCGTTGGTGTTCAAAATTCGCATAGGGCTTGCCTGGAGAACCTCCGATAGGCTACGAAGTTACTTCTTCGAAGTGAAATCCTGCCTTCACTCACTGATGGTTAGTAGGAATGAAAGTACATAAGCCCTATTTGAAATAAACCTTTATTCCCTACTGACCACTAGTAAGTTCAAGGATGTCATCTTGCGGGAGGCCATGAGAAGCCATGACTTCAAACTCCTTGGTGCCCATCTTAAATGTGACACCCATATACCCTTGGCCATGATCTGTCTTACCATTATTACTACTATTACTGCTCAAAGTTTCAAGCTGGCGCCGACGCAGGCGAGCAAGTCTTCAGTTGGAAAAGGACTATTGCGATTATTGCGTGTATGATCGTTGCTATTATTGCTGTGTTTCCTATTAGTACTTCTCGCAGCACCAAAAGTTGCGAGGCGGAGGGTGTTTGGGTGGATTGGAGACACAAAAAACAAGGCCAAAGAACAAACGAAAAAACGGACGACAAGGTTGGTAAGAGCCGCAAACTCAACCCTTGAACTCTAAACCCTTGAACTCATCCACCCTAAACCCTAAGCCCTACACCTTAGAACCCCAGAGAGCCCAGGTCCTGCACTTGGATCCCCAGCTTGGTCAGGCACAAGGAAGACGGCTTCAAAGTCTCCCAAGGCAGCTCGGACAGGCCGCTAGTGGCCTCTTCCAGAACGTGGTGGAGGCCCACACGGCCTTCAGGGTTTGCGGTTTAGGGTCTTTTGTGTACTGCCCTTCGTACAACCCTTCGGACTTTCCGTCTGCCCAGCTCGGCAAAGAGTCCTTAGTCCTTACCCAAAACATACTGCCTCTTCTATGTACTCAGACACTAGCGCTCGATCAAGCCATCTTGCCCTCACCCTCGACCGTTTCGGATTTGGGCTTGGGGTTTGGGGTTTAGTGCTCCGGGCTTAGGGCTTAGGATTAAGGGTTTTGGGCTCAGGGCTTAGGGCTTGGGGCTTAGGCTTTCGGGTTGGAATAATACTAAGTGGAACACTCGCTGCCAGCTGCAGTGAATGCAAGCGAATTGCATCTACTATGTTAAGACATGCCTAACCCAAAAATGGCTGAAACCAGAATCATTTTCAAAAACAGAGTATTCCCCTAAACCCCAAACCCTCTAGGAGCCCTGACTCCCCCCGGCCTTCCTTCTGAGCCACTTCTAATGGATACTGTGCTGGTGTCCCATGCACGGGATGGAGCCAGCAGTTCTTGGACCATTCGCCGAAGGAGGTAAAGGCATTGTATGCCATGCTTGATATTCAACCCTCCCCCGAGCCAGATTATCTGCGGATATCTGCTGGTTCTCAGCGTCATGAATCTGATTTGTTGGGCATCTTGGTAGAAAGGACGAAATCATGTTTGCGGCAAGGATTTGCCAATCAATTCTCATGTCATGTCAGGATGAAGGCCCACATGTACCCTTGTCAATCTTGGCACAGACTCAATCAGCAGCACAGAGGCACTGCGGGGTTGCTGTGCCTGGCTTTTGGATAGGTAGGTAATAAAGGCTATAAGATTACAGGGATGACTAGACAAATATGCGCATACATTCATATTCTTAAATACGTGCGCCACAGATGCTAACCTGAAGCAAGGAAGGTTAAAGAAATTCATGAAACAAGGGATCTTGGGGTTTTGAGGAATATGCTTGGTGAAAGGAACGAGCTCCGTGCGTCTCGCCATGTCCTGCATGGCCTTTTTGCGCAGCTCCTGCAACGCTTCCAGAACTCCGAGTCTTGCCCCAATGTAAACCTAATCCCAAATTGGTTACCTAGGCAATATGTGCTTATATAGGGATAATGGAAAAGAAAATGGAAAACTACTATTTGGGGTTTGGGGGGGTTTAGGGTTTTAGGTTTGTGGTTTAGGGTTTAGGGTTTAGGGGCTCAAGTGTGGGGTTTCTCTCTCCTTGTTTGGAGTTTCACCACAGCGAACAGCATGCCGGATATCAGGCATGTGAGCTACAATCTAAACTCCTAGTATCCCCCTTAGTAATGGAGAATCAAATGGAAACTGCTATCTATATATATATATATACATATATATATATAGGGTTATGTAGGGGACTGTAGGGTCTATAGTCTAAACTCCTAGTATCCCCCTTCATATCCCCTATGATGCTCCCCTACATAATCCCCTGTATTATATACCCCCTTTGAGAAGTTTGAACTATAGCCCATCTGAAAGCACTCAACTGGACCCAGACCCTAAACCCTAAACCCTAAAACCTAAACCCTAATCCTCGCCTCGAAGACAGCTTTGCCTCGCAGAAACTTGTCCTCGTCACCGGACTGCAGGGCGGCAGGCCGTCAGCAATCGGTTTAGGGTTTAGGGTGTTAGGGTACCAAAGTAGGGGGAGCCAATATAGACCCCCAAATATGCAGGTCCTTATTATAGGGAACCCAAAATGATACCCCTAATTTTTGGAAACCCCAAAGCCTAATCCCTAAACCCTATGTAAGTATAACTGCCCTTTCTGTGCCAGTATCTCCCTGGGGTCTCTGCCCCCAATATGTGGACCCTGCAGCCGGCCTTGGCGGCAAGTCTTCGGCTTGACGTACCTTCACACATGGCCACATGAGCTATAGTCTAAACTGCTAGTATCCCCTGAATAATCCCTAGCCTATAGTAATCCCCTATATAATCCCTTATGCAACCCACAGTAAGGAGTTTAGACTATAGCTCACATAGCTGCAGAGTCACGGCAAATACTTCTAAACCTTACCGGGGGTTAGTAAGGAATAAGGAAATATCATCCCCATATGAGCGTTCGCCGAAACTCCTTGTATAATCGGATGCTATGGACAAGTTGCGGCGACCCTGTCGCTTTTGGGGGTTTTGGTGTAGGATACGAGAAAGGTATCGCTTTTGGGAGCTTCAGCCCAAACACAGTCATAGTTCCGTCTTAGATTGAAGGGTATCGTTTTGGGGGGTCCTATCGCTTGTGGAGCTTTTTGCACAATTGCTATGTCTCACAGCATTCCTGCTCTTCGTGCCCAACACGCGAGTATTGACCATTGCTCATATAATCGCTACATAATGAATTCCTTTATTCCTATGTTGCTCCTGTACAATATGTAACCCCTATATAACTCTATCCCCTAAACCCTACCCACTATATTCCCTACCAACCCCCCCCTTAGACACTCAGCGCCTCTCTCCCGTCTGGTATGGTGAGACCCACGGTGCACTCTCGCAGCCTGTTCACAAAACACCGCTCAACTTACCATGACGACTGCAGGGGCCTGTGGGTTTAGGGCTTAGGGTTTAGGGTTTGGGGTTTGGGGTTTGGGGTTTGGGTTTAGGGACTTGCAATTCAGGATCTTCTGCCTAACAAAAATAAATTCACATGATGACTGCACTCAACTTCATGAAGTCTCCTTTCCTAATTCTACATATCCCAAAAGTTCCCCACGGGCCGGATTTCGACAAAGGCTCTTGCTCCACACTCGAAAATGAAAAGCCTGCAATATCTATCTTCGCTGTGTATAGCATCAAACTCTAAATCGCCTGCCTTGAAAACAAACCCCGCAAACCCCACCAACAACAAATATTCCCTCATAAGTAATAATTAGGCATGAAACAATGGATGCTAAAAACATGAAGGACCCTACACAGCTTATACTTTGGCACACAATTGTGATACTATCGTCAAGTAAGGGCATGCGGGACTTGAAATATCAACCGTGTATTAGGGACCTTTATCCGTAGGAGGGAGC
This sequence comes from Symbiodinium pilosum, assembly GCA_905231905.1. Taxonomy (NCBI): domain Eukaryota; class Dinophyceae; order Suessiales; family Symbiodiniaceae; genus Symbiodinium; species Symbiodinium pilosum. Next base: position 61,272 of record CAJNIZ010028069.1, read on the forward strand.
CGATGACATTGTCTAGCCAGACTGCCATGAGCATGTTGAGGTGCCTGGCTGGCGTGTAGTAATGCCAGTGCCAAACCTCAGCGCAACAACCCGAGGCCTCAAAATGTAGGGGTTTCCCATAATTAGGGGTACGTTTTTGGGGGTTCGAAGCCTGGTCCCTATGGTTGTTGATGCAAAATTTTTATGGTCCGTCGAACTGGAATCCCTGACATGGTTCCGGCAAAACTCATGAATTACGAGTGGGCTCCCACCCACAAAGCAACTCCCAGATTCTGCGGCAAGAACACATGTGAATGGCCCCTCACAATGCACATATCATTGTTGGGTAACATCTCGGCTTGAATGTCTTTCAGCCACCGTAGGTGGCCTACCTCCATACAGAGGTACGGCTGCAGGTCTTCCCCAGAGGCCGCCAGAGTGGCATGAACTCGTGATGAAGCGAGCCCCATCAGAACCTGCATCTGCAACACGCGAAACACAATGATGGAGTACCTTTGCTGCACCCATGCAATTTGCACAGAACTCACTCTGATCCCGGGCCTCGCGAATGCTTCCACGAGGTTGTGGCTCGGAATGGATGAGCGGAATGCAACATCTTCAGCTAATGCAGGAACCAAACTTTTACATACTATGACGGAAAACCAGCTGCCTGGCTAAAGTCCCGAATTGCCCTCTTGACGCTGTTGCTGGTGCGCGGTCTCTGCTGCATAAATGAGTCATGGTTATGCTTGTCGTACTTCCGGAAGGGACCTGTTGCATTGCACGGCTTTTTTTATACTGTAAAACCTGTAGGAAAAGGTCCCAAAAAAATGCACTGATTTGAACTTACAAACTAAAGCTCAGCGCTGCGGCAACCCAAACACAGAGACCTTAAGTGTGCATCAGGCATAAAATGATTTTCTACCTTGGGTGGAAACATTATGCGTTGATTGTGGCTGATATCCTTCGCATGTTAAACATTTCTGTGTATATGGACCTTCAAACAGCGGCTGTCATCCAAAGGAAGCGCAAAAGGTGAACTGCACTTCAAGGAGAAAACCATCATCTTAGCAGCTGGTGCCTGCACAGCAGACCCAAGATCGATGCAGCTTCACACAGCTAAAAGCAAGGAACAGGCAACGCATATGGGGCATAGGCAGGCTACGCCCCGGTCAGCTGCTTTGATCTGATTAAGGCCTCCGGGGCGTCCGCAACAATAAACAATCCCATACGTGAACGTAAGATCATTGCTGACCATTTTGAAATTCAACCTTAAAATCACTGATTCCATGAACCAAACTGACAAGTGTTGAGCATGTTTTGGACCGATAGGATGTACTTCGAAACAACATTCCAGCAAGTTTTCTCTCGTTCTCTCCACAAACACTTGTTGTGCAAACTGTGGGATCGCATACCCTCAGAATCCCTTGCAGCTACTGGAAAACACATATTCATGCACTTGTAATATTATGACGAATAGTTACACTCGCCAAGCTGCGTGAGGATTGGCGGCAACGTGGGCTAAGTTCATTTAGTGTTTCATTGTTTGCAAATCAAAGAATATCCAGTCAATATGTTCCAATCATTCATGAATATGTGAGACATCTTGTTGCGAAATTTCGCTGAGCACGGGACAGGTCCAAGAAGTTTTTTGCAACGCTGTGTGAAAGACAGGAGCTGGCAAGCTTTGTTGCAGGGCTCACTGTCCCGTCAATGGTGGGCAGGCAGCAGTTCGCTCGCAGTCCACGTCCTCAACAGTACGAAGCAACGGGCCGCCTAAATTCAGAAGGCCGCTGGAACGCCGCGAATATTTTGAGGGAAGACCTTCTTGGGCCCGGGCGGAAAGCATTTCAAGCCATTCGCAAGAAGGAACTGTGGCAAGTACCTGTTACCTTGTCGCGAAACAGCAAACCCGAGCGCTCACGGCGGTTAATTGGGCCAGCTGCCGGGACGTCTCCTGGCCCAGCCCTGTCTCCGATGGCGGATACTGTTCAACATGGCCGTCCAGGAGGCGAGTCAGGCTGTCGTCAAATTCCACAATCAACAGGACACCATAATCAGCATGCGACCGGAACTGGCCTGTCGATTTTGCAATGCGTTGAACATTCCCCTAATTGGACCTCTCAAAACAGGTAAGCACCCGGACGACCCAGCCGCTGCCAAAAGTAGCAGTGTGCACTCACAACAAATCATGTCGTGTGTCCACATGTGAAACCTACGGTCTTGCTTCCACTCGCTTGGTGCTTTGGCTCAGGGGTTGGTGAATCTGGCGCAAGTTCCCGCCCGTCCCAGCAATGGACTAAATCTCGACACAGACACTGTCATGCCCCCACTCCTGGAGTAGTGCCCCTGCATCTAGTGATCAGTTGATAGATACCGTCAGGGGTCACAACCCCGCCTGGACTCCCGTTCCCATAGCGCCTGTACCTGCTTGGCTTCAGTGCCGTGGCCTCGCTGTTTGACCTGCAGGCTTTTGGCACTGCACCTTCTTTACGTGGATGCGCAGCTCCATGGGATCTACACCTGCACGCAGGGTACGCCGCGGTCACATCAGCGATCGCGATTGAAGTCCTCTGCGGACTGCAGCGCGTGCCTCTTGTCGGGAAAACCAGCCTGCAAGCACTGAGATAGCCATGCAGCTCAACGCGCTGCATGTTGTAGTAACAGCGCGCCCTCTTCCCTACGCTGTGTGAGCCAGGCCCGCAAGCTGAGCCTGGGGCGGGGGCGGTGCGCCCCTTGGGCAAGCATGGCCGCAGCAAACCCATCAGCCTGCTCTCACACAACAGGACCGTGAGCATAGAGTAGACTGGACCCAGCAACTGTTATTGCAGTGCAACTCACGATATATCCGTCAGACGGTGTACTTTTTGAATCAGGCTGAGTACGACTACGATAGCGGTGAGGCGACGGCAGAGTGCACCTATAGGGGGACAGTAAGAACAGTCGGAAGTCTTCGTACTCCATTCCTGCGCATCTACGACAGCCACACGCACAAGCGTCTCGCGCCACACCTTCAGGCACTCCTGACATATGTTGTATCTCGCCCGTGGGTTGTCCTTGCCGCTCGCTTCGACGGCACCTGCTGTGGGTTCTGACACTGGGACACCGGATGATCCTTGAAACACCCAGCTACTCTGCAGACATGCACTCGGGAACAGCTAGCATTCGTGCAACCCTGGCTGTTGTAGGCAAAACAGATCTGACGTCCATCTGGCGTGACGGACGCGAGAGTAAGACCTTTTCGCTTACCCTTGCCTTTGCCTTTCTTCTTCGTGCGCGGCCGCCTTGTCGGGTTCCAGATTCCAGATGCCCTTGTTGTTGGAGAGCTCCGGCGGCAGCTTTCGCACCCGATTGAGGCCGCCCACTTGCGCCTCCCCGAGCTCCGCAGCCACACCGGGCGCGGGAAGGTCCAGCAGCTCGGTGGACGGCGTCGCCAGCACGCGAAGGCCAAGAATGCCTTCCACCGTCCAGTCCGTCTTGCGGAAGCACAGGTTCTCCAAGTGCTTCTCGAACTTGTTCCTGGCCGCCGCGATGATGCGCGCCATGCGCTCGTCCACATTGCTCCGGGGCAGCACCTTCCACGGCGCGAGGTCGAAGCCTGCGCAAGCCCGCTCGATTACACTCGTGAAGGTGACACCTTCGCGGGCGGCGCGGTACATGCTGCAGACCACGACCATCTTAATCTGGAAAGGCAGCTGCGGGCGCAGCAGCGCCTGCAAGGAGTCGCGTGCCAGCGCCAGATCGTCGAGCTCCAGAAAGAGAGGCCCTTCCTCCATCCACGATGACGCTGTGTGTCCAGAAGCTGCTGCGCGGCCGGCTGGCTCGCACGCGCACGTGACGGGCAGCGCGCGGACGGCTCCGGGCTGGCCAGCTGCAAGGGCGGCCATGGCTGCCATGCGCCGGACACATTTGGAGGTGGCCGAATCTCTGCTTGACCTGTTTTGCCCTTACCTTTGTTGCCTCCCTTGCTGTACTTTACACTCGCTGTACGCAGCGCCAGCGGCGTGGAGAAGTACGCTTCTTTAAGGGGCGCATCCTTAGTCACCGACTCCAAGGCATTGGACAATTTGCGACCTTCGTCCACGACCAGCTTGAATGCTTCGGTCCTCAGTTTGAGCTCATAGATCAAGACGACCTGCCAAGGAGGCCGCTCATAAGAAGAAACAATCCCTGACACGGATGGCAATTTCAGATTTGCAACTTTATCACCAAGGATATGATCGGTGAACTTCATAAAATGTTCGAGGAGCAATCCCTGAAGCCAAACCTTTGCCTTGAACCTTGCGGACATGGCCAACCATGCAAATGCCCCAACCTTCATCACACGTGGATAGGCCTCTGAGTTCCGAGGAAGCTCCAGCTTATTGCGTGTCTTGGTCACAAGAATATGCCCAGTTGCATGCACGCTGGTCTGGAACGCTTCGACCGGGCTATCCTTCTTTGAGCTTCTACGGTCAAGGGTGCTTGCCGTCGGCTTGTTCTCCTCAACTTCCTCGGCTTTGGGCGCAAGGTAATCAGAGCTTGGAGTCTCGCCTTCATTGAGGCGTCCGTAAACACTGGTGACTGCTCTCCGATCATGGCCTGACGTTCCTGAACAGGGAGCACCCTACATCGTCCAAGGATCTTGCAAAGGCACTCCTGACAGTGACGCTGCTATCAGCGGCTACGCAAGCTGAGCTACCACTAACAAAGATCTTCAGATCTGAGCTGTAGCTGACTGATGTCACGAAACTCCAGAGTCAAATGGCAAAACTGACATTCAGATATTCAGGCCACGTCTCCTCCCCACATGTCCTTAATCATGCTTCAGCAGCGGCCACGTATCACATGTCTGACAAGCTGAGAATTGCTTGCCACATGTTAGCACAAGTGAGCTCCCAGCTGATTCCAAACGTGAACATGTCTGCCCCTGACCCAAGCTTGCAAAGCACACACACACACACACAAACTTCACTCAGCAATTTTAAGGCGCAACCAACCCAGCCTGCTTCTCCAAATCGCTCGACGCTCGAGGACGCTGACTTGCTGCTGCTACCTGGACCTGCCTGCGGACCTCTCTCTGCTTTAAGGCGGCGCTTGCAATCCCGGCAGATGGAGTCCAGGTCCAGCATGTCCACACGGTCCGTGTAACGCACAGTATGACAGTGATGGGGCTTCACGCGGCACGGCCCACTCAAACGCAACCTCCTGTGACCTGTCTTGCGGCTAACACTCATGAAGTACGTGTAGGCCCGTGTAGGCTTTATCTAGGACTACACACCCGATAAGCTAACGTGGGCTGTGTCCCGTGAAGAAGAGCCCGGAACTTACCTGAATCCAGCTTAGGGGTGTAGAGCCTCCTATAAACATCGCGAATGTAACCTGAAACCAACGCGGGCTTGTCATAGTGCTCGGTCGTGGCGCTGCCATCTGACTTCCGCACGGGCACCAAGTCAAGTACACCCTATAAGGGTTTCCCAAGACTTCCAAGGCTTGAAACCCTCTTCCAGCCACGCGACCCCTGCAAGCGAGGTATTGCGGTGGATGAATATTGGCACTTCATGGTTCCTAGGATCACTGCCTGTGGTCTTTCGCACGACCCAAAACAGCCCTAAACCCTGCATCTGTCAAGGTCATCGACTTGGGTATGACCCCTTGCAGGTCATCAATTCTCATGCTGGCGTACACTGCGATGAGGGCAATCCAGGACATTGCCCTCTCAAACACTGGCTCATGAATTTTAAATTTTGACCACACGCAACTCCGGCGACACGATCATTGCGATGCTGAGCATAGGCGCTTGACGTGTAGGGGAAGACGTCGCCCTCAAATCTCAGCTGCGCAAGCGATGCGTTGTCCCTTGAGAAATGCTCAGGTTCTGGTACCTTGCCTGTCTGTCTGCGCCAAAACCGAGAGGGCAGCCTGAAAAGAATCGAGCACGGTCTTGCCGCACCCCCTCGTTGAAGTGTTCGCTGCTGCAATCTAAGAGATGTGTCAGCTTGGTAGGCCACACAAGGCCCTGTGTGCACTGCAACCACATCCTAGAATGGGACCAAGACTTTTTACGACCCCGCAAAGTTTTACTACCGCGGTTCCCGAAAAGTCCCTTCCAAACCGATCAGGGTCCGAAATCCCTTGCAGCTGTTCTGTCACTGGCAGCTTGGCTTCCTTGATGAAACCTGACAAGAGGACAGCATATCTCTCGCCTGCGACACGTTCCTCAGCTGCCCTCTGGGCTGGATCAATGTCGCCCTGCAGTCCTTTCTCGTGACGCTCAAGCCCACCAAGTTGACTCATGGAAAGACTTTGCAAGATCCGGCCTAGCAGGCCGAGACGCAAGAGTCTCCAAGCCGCCTCGGAGAATCTCACGCCTCCGCCGCTTGCCCGCACGCCAGTTCTCTCCAGACCACTTCATGAGAATCCGAACCTATCCCTGGCCAGTAAACGCAGACCAGCTCCTTTGCTTCAGCCTTACTGTCAAAGGCCGATTGGAGCTGCAGAGGACATGCTCCTTCAGCAATACCATCTCTTGGCCCCTGGTGAGGTGGCCAGTCCGTACTACGTCCGGAAGGATCCTAGCCCCCCCATATCAAAACAACTGAGCCAAACATCGCACGCAACTCAATTTCTCAGCACAAACACGTTGGGACTGAAATACCTCAAAATTCAAGAGCATGAAATACTGAAAACTGAGCATGAAAATATCTCAGACAAACAACCCAGACTGAAGCTGAGCATTCTGAACAACTGAGGCCCACCCATGCTCCAACCCAGAGGGGATACCTCCAACAGTCCAACAGGGCGAGCCCATCAGAGCATGTCTGAATTGCGGTATTGTTCCCCATCGTTTGCAACATGATCATCAGGCCCTTCGTCAGGCTGCGGCGATTGTTCTGATGGTCCACTGCCCTGCGACAGCGGAGGAGAAATCCTGTGATCCCTCAACGGATCTTCCGAGGACGCATCACGCTGCTCAGATGGCACATCATGAGGCTCATTTTCATTTCCATCTTCATCAACATCTGCTAAATCTGGCATAGTATCATGCTCAGACTCATCGACATCATCATTTGCGCTGTACCCTCTGCCCTACACAGGGCTAGAAACCACTGCACTAGGGTGTACATCAGTTTCCTACTTAAACCTCACAACCCTAGGGGTTTCAGAGAAAACCAGGCAGGCACCACCAAACACGGCTGCAATGAAAGTGAATGAGACCAACCGCTGTGATCTGACCTTCTTCGACCGTCGAAGATGGTTGACCCTCCGTGCGCTGATCATCTTCCGTAGCCCCCCTCCAGTCAGCTGAAAAAACAAGGCCATCACTCGCAACACGCTCGGATTGCTGCTGCTTGAGCGACGAATGGCTCTCAAAAACTTCTTAGATTCGTCGAGAGAGACTTGGTCATGAGATCTGGATTAGTGAGAATGGGTACTGCGTATAAAACTGCGTGATGATGCGCGTTGATGAAGTCCCGTAACCAAAGGAGTCTCCACTTACACGCCCAATCCTGCCAACCCCCCGCCTGTTCATCAACCCTCTTGCAGCACTGCTGTCAGTGAACAAGTGTGTCTCTACAGGCTCTTGGAGGATATGGCTGAAAGCAGCTTTGAATAGGATACCACTCACACATGAAATGTACTGTACTTCTGCTGAGCTTAAGGCTACACAATCTTAGCTGGGGCTGCAACAATGAACGGGCATTCCGTTGAAGAGAATGCAACCTGCTGTGGATCTGTTGCCAGACAAAGCACTATCAGCAAAACTCTCAAGAACGTGGCTGTGATGGGAGGAGTGCACTACTAAACCTTGACCTCTGCCCTCAGACTGCAAACTAGGAACATACGCGCGATGAAACAAATAGTTCCCAAGATGGTGAAGACATCGCCGAGCACCAACATTAGGGTTTGCACTGAAAGTGGCCAAAGTCTTGATAGCAAACTGAACGTGTACAGCAGAATGCCAGCACATCTCCTGCACACACCTGACAAACTTGGATCGAGAGTAGTTGTCTGAACCCATAGAGGTAACATTCCACAAAACAGAATACGGCGTTTGCTTCGGCTTCTGAGTGGTGACTCCATGCAGCGTTGCAAGCGTGTCAACACGCTTGGATTGGGAATTATTCCCAGCGGTCTATCATGAATCCACGTTTCGAATGTCCAAGACATCAGAATGCCAAGCTGTGTACAATCAATAGGAGCGTGCAAATGACCATGTACTCTAGCACGGTCCCTTGGCCAATGATCTTAGATCAATGACCACAAAACAAACAATCAACTTCATCAATCAGAATAAGAATCAAAACATTCGAGACTTCAATCAAATGATTTGCACTCAATCATGCTATGGCAATCGAATGTACATGTGGCGGACAATGAAATCCGCAATCAGAGAATCGGCCCACTTTTGCAATGCACAGCGGAACAATTCGAAAGTTTCGATCAATGATGTCAACCAGGAAGACCATCAATGAAGTCTTACCTCCACCAATGCAGTTGAACAATCATTGTCAAGACAAAGTGCAATGCTCCATGGTTGCAGAAATCTTTGCGATCAATCCCAGAGGAATAACTAACCAACCAAACAATCAGAAGATCACCAGCAAATAACCAATCAAGGAATCACAAGCACTGATAAGAAATCGCAAGCGCTGATCAACGTTCTGCAAACACAAATGTCCAAAAGAGAACTTCACTCCATGTTTGCAGATGTCAACCAATCCAGTTCAACGCTGAACTAATCATCTCAAATCACACAATCACCATGTGAGTTGAGATGTCAATAACAACTTTCTGCAATCACAAGTTGTTCTGCAGCAATGTAGGTGGAGTCATCATCAATCCACCACTGTGGGCGACATCCAATGAGGATGCAATCCAGGAGTTCACAGTATATAACGCGCATAGAATCGCCAAAACATCAATATCGCCAAAATTCAGAAAGCGAAGAAATCATCTCCAACCAATGTCAGTGAAATCCAGAATGCTTGTCAGGCAGAATTCAATGATTATAGAACTCAATCAACTGCAATCAGAAAATCAAACCAAGAAATCACATGCACTGATGAACCCAATCTCCAGAAGTCAATGTTCCACAAGCACCGGTCTGCAAAATTCGACTCAATGGTGTCCAAAACAAATTTGATCATCTTCCAATGCAGAATTTGCAATGGCCAAAATGTGCAAATAGCACTGCTCACCAGATGACCAATCACAATCAGTCAATGTGAACGTGGGTTCCAGGACCCACACTGAAGGTGACGCGATCTGTGTTAATGGTCGCAGGAGATCTGCGGCCAATTGGAGCTGGGCCGTCAATCCTGCCACCAATCTCAATCTCATAGCCCTCGGCGTCAGTCTGCATGGAATCCGCCAAAATGCCCTTTAGAGACAATGGCAGAATGACATGGCGAGCGAAACAATATTTTGTGCCATTCGGGGCAGCAATGTTTGCCCTCGCGTCCTGGGAAATGTTCCAGGAAATAGTCTCAAATGTCGACGTGAGGCACAAAATGACTGCCGTCCGAATCTGCTCAGAATTCCACTTCGCAGGCGTATCCAATACGCTGAGGGTCGAGCCACTGGAATTGCCAACATTGCGCCAATTGGCTAATCCTCCTCTTCCACTCGGAACCTTGAGAGTGGAAGCGAGGTGGCTATTCTATTCAATGGATGGATCAGAAGGAGGTCAACGGTCTCCGCCTCAAATCCAGCCAAAAATCCGTTCCTGTACCAGTGGGACAGTTTCAGCAATGCACCCTCAATAGTGAATGCCGGATTCAATTTACCGAATTGCAAAACTTCGGTGTAGTCAAATTCGTCTCCAGTAATCATCCGAGCAATGAGGGTTCGAGGCAATGCAATGACCCATCTCAGCAAAGACAATCCAGACTCTTCCAAATTGTCAATTTCCTCAGAAATCTTAACGACGGTGCATTTCTCCAGCAACATGGTAATGTACCCAACGCAGGGAGCTCCTTCAACCATTGTAATGCAGTCTGAAAATGAGACAAAATTCTCATCAACATCAGACGGACTCAATGACAAAGGAGTCAGCAACTGAATGGCTGACTTGAGGAGCAAATGCGCCGCTGACCAATGGGCACGGCCCGATGGTAATGACACGTGTACCATATAATGCCAGGGCAGCCGCAATGCAGGAATAGCCATGGTGGCCAAATCACCTGTGACCGTTGCAATAGCTGTTGACAATCTGTCAACTGCGCGCTCAAGCAAATGCAGCAATGAGGCAAATTGGTTCACCCCAATCTGGGCCGGATGATCGCTGCGAATGCACTCCTCCACTTCTTGATCAGAGGGGAACTCAGACGCGATGACGTCCAATAGTGTCACCAGCACAATTGGCGGCGCACGGGAGCACGTAACAATCTTCACAATAGTGATCAATGACAATGCTGCACTTTTGCGACGGGTCCACTCGATCAGAATCCGTGCATCTGATTTCTGTAGCCAATGTTGCGGCTCTCTCAATGTGAACGTCAGAATCGGCCGCCGATGGACCAACGGTTGGTCCAATGCTGTTCGCTGCCACTGTGTCCTGCTCAATGGTTGTCATCCTAAATGACAGTGGGACAATGTCAGAGCACAAGGAATCAATGGCGTCAATGGTGAGCTAACGCTGAGTACATGCAATATTGAGCAATCCAAGCAAAGCACAAACTCAATTGAGATCAAGAACTTCAAACACAATTCCAATGAGTCTGTGCATCGCAAATCAATTAGCGCAATCACTCATGCAAAAAGTCTGGGAAAATCTATCACGCAGAATTACTACAAAATACTCTTGGGCGCCAAAAATACTTTCACTGTACAATGCTTGTGGTGAAATGAGTCACCTTCAGTATGAACTCAATCCTCAGTCCTTGAATGCCGGCAACAGCAATGAAGCTGTAAAAAAAAAAATGTCCACTGCCTCAGCCCTGGGCAATGGAAGTGTTGTTCAGGCAATGGCGGTGCGTGGCACAGTAAACTAATTCACACAAATACAATCACCAGAAATGTTCATGAACATCAAGCGCAATCACTTAACATGCTCCAAGAATGCAAGAAAGGCCAACATGTAATGCTCACATGTGTCCAATGCAATCACTCAAAATACCTGAAGCGAATCTGCACATGAGATGTCTTGAACATCATGTAAATGCAGACAATGCTCTTGCAGAACTAATACAATCGCTCACAAAACAATCCGGATGCAATCTATCTGCAAATGAGGCATGCGTCAAGTCGTCAAAAGACGAATGCGCATAAATGCACATAATCTAAGAAGCAACGACAATGAACTGCAAAAGGCGTCCAAACAAAGTGTGAAAACTAAATGTCTCAACACTGAAAAGATAACACGACTCGGTCCCTCAGGTCAGACAAGGCAATACCCAACAATATCTCAAACAGTGCAACGACAAACAACCAGCAAAATCACCAATGGGATAGAGATAGAAGTGCTCAATCAGCAAACTTCCTCATAAATGAGATGCTTCAAAGTCGACAGCAATCTCAACTTGACCGAAATCCCAATCTCATGGAAAGAGGAAACCAACTCAACCACGAGTCAATAAACATGCATAACACAAAATGAACCATGTCGAACGACATCCACTCTCACCAGAAATGAGAAGTGACTCAACATAGGCCACCAATCTTCAGATACCCGGAATCCTCCAGACAGGTATCGCTCAAAACAATACCCGTGATATGAGTGTGCATAAATGGATGAACGCTGATGCAGGCACGCGTACCATCAGAATCGAGTCCGGTCGCATCAATGAGTCCATCGATACCGATGAAGTTATCCGTAAATCCGGATGCTCTCGAATTGAAAGGCAATGTTGCTGCACAATCTGCCGATTCAACAAACGCGCCAACAATAACAACCAAGACAGTTCTTAAGCGATTCAATCAAGAAACCAACTCACTTGCAGTCTCAACATTAACCAACACAATCTTCAAACTCAATCAACCAGAGCAAAGAAAACAATCAAACAATCTCAGCCTACACTTCTCAAAGAAGACTCCTCAATCACAATGCCAGCAACCAACCTTCCAACTAAAAGATCCACACTAAACCAGATCAATGCTGTCAAATCGACCAAGCGCAACTTCAATCAACCAGGCAAAGTACCAACGCAAGAAACCTTGCAAATGAACCAGGTTGAACACATGAATGTGAATCCAACCTCTTTCATGCTGCAATGTGTACCACATAACGTAGCAAGTCGAAATCCTTAACAAATCTGGAAACCGAGAACGCGATGTTCAATCACATCGTTGAAACATCTTGGCAATAACAATGAACCAAATAAGACAGGAATGTTCAACCACAACCAAACAACTACACGCAATTCTGGAACAAGACAAGAAACATATCATCATGCAGTCGGTGATAACTCAGTCTGCACTCTGTGGAAGTCCACAATAGATTTGGGTCAGTTCTGCGGCAATGACATCGAAGGCCAAAGCACTGTTGAAATGAACGCAGGAACTCACAAGTTCAGGTGGTAATTCGACATGCCCGACAATGAGTTCAACAAAGGTCTGATGTTCCAACAACTCAAGTCCAACCGAATCAAGCCAATCAAATCCAGGAACGAGCTCAATCAAGTTAATCAAGGTCAACCAAGACAAGATCAACCCAGCCAAGCATACAGATTAACCTCAGGACAACAATTCACCACACCGAGCAAAATCAAACAGTCGAACCACAGTGCGCCAATCCAATGTTGTGCTCTCCAAAGAGATCATGGTGATCCACTGAATGTTGCACACAAAAAATGTAGTGGAATCGATCAACAGTCAGCTCACTGGACTCAACAAATGTCAACACCAATCAACCACAATCGACACAGCAAGTAGACAAATAATCCAGTCAAACAGATGTCAAACGATCCATGATACCTGAGTCATGCTTAGAGGCTGCAGAATGCACTGCAGACTCAAGTCAACGGTGCAGGCCAATGATCTGATCATACCTGCAACCTGCAGTATGGTCTGCCAAAACATGAGCTGAATCAAGTTGAAACCGACTCGACTCAAACCGAAAATCAAATCGAATCGAAAATCCACACTCATCAACAAATCACCACTTCGGTCCCTCGGCCAAAACAATACTTGGATTTGGCCGCAATCTTTACGTGAGAGACAGAGTGAATTACACTGTCCAACTTCCATGAACACAATGTCACAGAAAGAAAGACAATACAATCGCAACCGCAAAACACAATCGCCAATGGAACAATCACATTGGTCGAGCGGACTCAATGGGTCTGGCTCGAGCAACAAGAGAAACAGGCTTCTCCCATGATCATGAGTCAATGGCACCGAAAGGACAATTCAACAACATAATCCAGTCACACAACCCATCACAACAGCCATTCACAATTTCAATACCCGTTACAACTCACGCAATCGCCAGTCAATAACCAACAATGACCAAACCGTCAATCATCGACTGGATCAGTCTTCAAGTGAAGCATTAATGCCAAAAACAGGCAGAATGGTCCACAGCTGAATGCACACTGACCATCAAGCCAATGTTGGCTGTGCAATCTGTGTGGTCATGCGCAACAAGTCAAACAAAGTGAGGAACAGTCAATGTAACATGGTTACGAGACCAAACAAGCAATCTCCAACAAAACTACAACCAAGCTATCTTGCACTTGGCACGATTGCGCAAGAATGAATGACATGTCCATGACACAACCTGTGTCACGGAATGAGTGCGCCAAATCACACCATCTGTGAATGGTCACAATCGGGTAAGCATACGCAACGAAACAACCCAATCTCAGAAGGCGTCTCTTGAAGCCAATAAGCTCGAAATCTGCAGCTTCTTCAATCCATGATCATTAACAACTTTCACAAACACAATCAACAAAAGCCATCGCAACTTTGAATACAAAACAACTGAACGCACAATCACAATGAACCAAGTCAATCGTTGCAGCGCAATCACAACAATGGGCACGCAAGATAAGCTTGCGACTTTGAATCCAGTCTTGGATCCAGTATATGTACAATAGTCCAGAATCAGACTTAATCCATCTGATAGGACGATGGAATCGTGATCCACTGAGAACGACTATCACTTCCAACAATGGATCAGCAAAATCAAACAAACAGACGAAGTCACTCAATCTTGATCTTGATCTCAAATATGCATGCATCCAATTACAGCATGGGCGAGTTCATGCACCAAATTATAACATGTCTAACACAGCCAAACTGCGTGCACTCAATTAAGGTCTGTCAGTACATTGGCTCAAGACTCACAATTCAAGGCAAAAATCAGTCCAAGGCAAAGAGTTCAGTGCAACAAAATGCAGCCAGTTTCAAATGCTCCCAAGCATCTGACATGCACAATTCAATGTCACGACACGCAAACTTCCAATGTCAATAAACTGCTCACAGTTTGACCGGGCGCCAATAACGCTGCTTTAGGACCAATCAGGTAATCCAGGCATGCAGCTATGCCACAATCAATGGGCCTTTAGAAGTGTAACACACACATATCAGTATGCAAGTGATGTCCGCGCAAATCCAACTATCAACGCAGTTCCTCAACCTAATTGACTCAATCTTCAGGCCCAGCATACTCTCCTCAATGGGTCGAATAGTCAGTTCTTAGCTGAATCTCCATGGCTCTTCGAACAACTTCTCAGCAACGCAATGCTTCCGCGCTTCGTGAATGCTTGTACTCGAATCCTGGTCTCTGTCAAATCTTATCCATTCCTCACTGGGCCAACATGCTAGAAATCAGCCGATCTTGGACATACAAACCTCAACGCACGCCTTCCATGTCGAGAACTAATACCTCCGAGCGCTGTTCAGACAATCACAACAGGTGCCTTCATCTTATTTCCAATTCAACTTCGGGCAAATCCTTACTTCAATGGATCCAGTCCTCCTTTCCTTTTCTTACTTTCAATCTCTCATTCCTTTTTCGCTTCCTTTTCTTGTGTCCTTTTTCCTTTCACATCCTTTCACAATTTCTTTGCCCTTGTTCTTTCACAACCTTCCTCTGGCCAGTCTGATCAATCACGAGTACCTCAGTCAATCAGGTCTTAACAATCTTTGACTCTTAGTACAGCATCAAACAACTTTCTCAGCGCGTAATGTTGAGACAGCACAATCTTCAGGAAAGTGCTTCAGAACACATGCAGTGTCACGCTTCCAATTCAGACAACTGTAGAGGCGACCTTGAGCGGTCGTATTCTGCCATACAGATATCGCTCTGAAAACTGGCTTCGCTAGCAGGGAAGTGGACTGCGCAGAGGTTTGCCCGGAATGTCGATTGTTCTGACCTTAGTGGAAGACCTGAGACGTAACTGACGTGAGCTTTGTAGAGCTTCCTGACAGGAGGCGTGGGCTGCATGCTAGTAATGCGTGTGAGGGGAGGAACTACTGGTCGTTCAGGCGCAAGAGGTTCCCGACGTTCGCACTTCTGCAACGTTGGGCACATTCAGCTCCGATCCGCCTGAGTTCCAGACACCAATGGCTCGA
>CAJNIZ010028080.1:0-63994 GCA_905231905.1 Symbiodinium pilosum
TTTAAAACGCGACGACCCGAGACGAGTCCAAAAGTGACGACAGTTCTGCGTTTCGCGACCACGACCCCCCCGATCCCTGTGACTGTTGACACTTTTGAGACGCAAAGTTGCAACACGAGTCCAAAAATGACGACAATTATACGTTTCGCGACCACGACCCCCCCGATCCCTGAGACTGTTGACCCTTTTGAGACGCGACGACCCGAGACGAGTCCAAAAGTGACGACAGTTATGCGTTTCGCGACCACGACCCCCCCGATCCCTCTGATTGTTGACACTTTTGTAATGCGAAACGTAAAAAATGACGACAATTCTGCGTTTCGCGACTATTTTCGTCTCGTTCGTCTCTCCAGCATGTCTAACCCTCCGCGAACGCTTTGCGAACGCTTACGGACGCTTGCGGACGTTTGAAAACGTTTTGCGAACGCTTGCGGACGCTTTGCGGCTACAACGTAACGACCTCGCGTCGCCTCCTAGACCCCAATTTTAAAACGGGAAGCCTTCTGCTACGCATTCGGGAAAATATGTATTCATATATATATATAATTATAATGAACGATATCTAGTGAAATACTGATTTAGAATCGCTAAAGGGCGAGAAGTTGAGTTGAGAAAAAATGCACAAATCGCGCCTAATTGAGCTGGAGAAATATCAAATAGCAAGTATTACCGTAAGGGCAATTAGCAAAATATCGATAATAAGCTGCAGAGAGAACGCAACTAAAGAAGGAGTTAATCCCATTGCAAGGAGCGAGTAGCTGAGTTGAAGGAATACGCGTAGAGAGCTAGAAAGAGCGCACGCGGCGTGCAGCTCAAAAATATTAGACGAGAAGCTAACAGGAGAGAGCAATGCGAAATATCGCAATGCGAGTTGCAAAGAGCGGGCAATTAAATCGAAGAAAGACGTATGGGACCCTCTAACGCGCCCAACAGAAGCAAAATTATAACTAGAAATTGAGGAATCACGAGACGGCAAGTTATATGAGCCAAGAAAATACGGAAGGCAAGTTAAGCAGCGCGTAGCTCAGAAAAAGTTGCAAAGCATAGGCAGCTAAGGAAATAGTTAAAGCCAATCTGCAACAATTCCATAAATCATTATCCGCGCAAATACGTCTCAACGGAAATTTGCTACAAGCGATTAGGAAATATAGGAGGAGGCAAAGTTCAGTCCACGAGCCCCTCCGTTGCCAGTGCAAGTAGTAATAAGGGCCAGTTCGAAAAAAGAGCCCAATCTTAGATAAGAGCATACCCCGACTCCAACCCAGAGAGATTCAGTCGACCTCTATTGAGCACCCAAAGGCATGACAGTAAGGAGCCGCAGAATAAGGCAAATAGCGCAACCCTGGCCGGATTTGATATGAAGGGAGAGAATTTGGAGGAGTAGATAGGAGGGAGAGTTTGTCGGGGAGATACTAGCGAGCGGGAATGAGGCTCTTAGTGCCGTATCGCGGTCCCCGCGGTGTAGGAAAAAAAAACTCTCCATCCAGTAAATAAACTGGTGCAGGCCCTGGTGGGTGGTTAGATCGAGAAATAGATAGACCGACGCGCCGACAATATTGGCAATAAATTGATTAATTGAAAACCGATACATTGCTTGATAAATTGATAGGTTGATAGATCATCAAAATGACGACCCGAAAAACGGAGAGAATGATAGAGCGGCATCTTGATTGATCGATCGTAGGAGATTTAAGAGCTGCTAAGGAAGAGAGGTGCAAAGCTGTCTAATATTTAGGATGCTAAACAGCACTTTCTGATCGTGTCTGATGCAACCAGTTGTGAACAGAGCATTTTGTCGCCGCCATGAACACCTGAACAAGGGACGGGAAGGTGAGACGTTTTGCGCCCCATCCCGTGTCCCGGACTTGTGTCAGCCGTTGGCGACCTGGTGATTAGGAGATGAATTCTGCAGGGCCAGGGCACAGGACTCAGTCCAGCTGCATGTGGTCCGGACCTCGAACAACAAAATCGCAGGGAGCATCACATGCATCACGTCATCCTTCTCATTCGCTTAACAGCGCAATGTCACCTTAAGGGCCAGGCCCAGGCCATGAGGATCCGTCGGCCCCTGGCCAGCCTGGCTGTAAACGCATCTCTTCTTTGGAGATGTTTGGGTCTTTCTGTAAGGCCTCGCTCTCATCCTTCCTTTGGCACCAGAAGGAACGATGAGCCTCAAAGCAGTCTCCCTCACCACAGAAACACGTCAAGCATGATCTCGCCTCTGCCCTTGACCAGGCAACAAGCGCTCCACATCGCGTGCAGACGACGGACGAACCATCCTTCATGGAAACCGGTCAAGCTTGAAGACAAGGCAAGGAAGAGCAGAGAAAGCCTCCAAGGTCTTCTTGAGAATCTGGCCGTGGCCCCTGGAGACTTCGCTTATTCCGTGGGAACCCCAACTTACAGGTCCAAAAAGTGGCGGGCCTGTCCACCAAGATGCCCCCCCGCTGCAAAATCTCTCTGCAGACCTGGCTGTGAGCTTCCGTGCATTACATGGTCACAAAAGGACGTTTGCACTACGCAGCCTGAAGACTCACATGAGTATGTGATGGTACCTCGATGGCTGACTCCCGCTGCGAAGCCTGCCACGCTGCAGCTGCCATAGCGGTTGGCCCAGCCTTTGGCAGTTTTTGCAAATTAAGTTGACGGAGCCAAGCCTACCTCAGGGCCACACGCTAAGCCGGAGCGCTTGCAGAGCGCAAGACCTCACTTAGTCGGAATTTTGCACTTCAAGCGTCTGTGGTCGAAATTCGACTGCTCAGGCGTTCACGCATCCTACTCGCAGAACCGTGCCCTACACAAAGCTACACTGCTGTATGACATTTAAAAATATCTCTAAGCTTTCTGCCATCTCGACCCTGTCACGAAAAGGTCAACTCGGAAATCAAGTTGTTGTGCCCTAGTTAGACATCTGAGCAGTGTGGTACAGTTTCATGCTGCAACTATTGACACTGCCTTGGGGTGGGCGCATGTTGGTGGCCTGACATTGCCAAGGACTGCGCAGAGCGCCCTCGGGATCACCGTCATCCATCCGAAGGAATGCGCCACCCAGCAACTCCTCTCACTGAAGGCATCAAATTTGTGTTAAAATGCAGTTTAAGATGCACGTGGTATATGTGGGACCTAGGAGAAGAAGGGAAGGGTCCCAAACCGCATGTTGCTCCTGCACCGCCATGACTTGGAAGGTCTCGCCCATCCTGAACAAGAAGAGCCGAGTCTAGCTGAACCAAAGCTGACGGAAGCACAGCAAATATGTTTTGCTTGGATCCCGCGCCCAGTTGACAGCTCGTCGCATGGGTTCGTTTGCACTTGCATGGACTGCATTGGCATTGCACCTTCTATACTGTTAGCTTGTGTCCTCTTAAATTAAGCATGTGCTGTCACTATCCCAGGCGCATGGAAAGAACTGATGAAGGAATTCCAGGGTTTGCAATTGAATTCCTCGTGGATCTCCTCATGCCCAGCATCTGCCCCGATGTGAATGGACAAGAATTGGCACGCTCATAGCTGAAAGCTCAGGTCGCAACCTAGGGTCCCAACGACTAGCAGTTTTGGCGGTTTGTGTCAAGCCGGCTTTCGTATGCTTTTGCTATCTTTTGTGTCAGTAGCTTGAGCTGGGTTGCCTGTTGGCAGAGGTTCACAATGCCAGCTCCTTTCCGAAGGTGTAGAACTGTAATTGCGGTAAGCTGGGCAAGCACTGCGCAGTCACTTTGGCACAGCACTTTTCCTCGCACGCCGCGTGGAATTGAGAATCATTGTGACGATCGCAAGATTCCCTGCTTTAACACAGGATCGGCAACTGCACTCTGCTTCGAGTTGCCGGCCTGCAGTTGGGACACCAGAACTTGAATTGCTTGTAAGCGTCTTTTGACTCCCATGATGGGTGGCTTCCCTGACATCCTGTAACCTGGAGTAGAGCGGCTCACATGCAGACATTTCTGCAGTGCTTGCTAGCTACATCAATCGTCGTCTTTGAGCGCTCATGCCGAAGTGGCAACATAACATGTCCGACCGCATGCTTCCAAGACTGCTTGTGTCATGAACTAGTAGAACTCTGGCAGCGTGGGAGTACGTGCATGTCCTGGCATAATTTCAGAAGAGTCGTTCCCCACACAAGCTAGCAGCTAACGGCACATTGAGTAAGATACACGCTGCTGGAAGATGAAAACTATGCGGCTTCCACCCAACCAATCTTACTTCTTTCCTGGCCTGCTGACTGCAAGAAATCTTCACCATTCTGACAAGTGATCTACCGGGCGAGACCCTTGTAAACCAGGTCTCATGACAAGATTCGAGCCTCTCATCATAGAGAGGCGGAACGTGCGAAACGCATGCTCGGCAGCTGATGAGATTCAGGCAGGAGCACATCTTCTGTTCACTGGCCATCGAGATCATCGAGCATGCACTTCTTGTAGGGAAGCCCTTGTGGCATCCCGTTTGAGACAACTTATCGCCGTGACCTCAGAACCATTTCTTGCAAAGCATCATGAGCTGTGCATCATTGTGATTGTTGTAAGTGCCCTTTCCAGCCCATAGCCCCCGGCCGGGACCGCGAATCACGGCGACGGCTGGGAGAACGACGACGGCTGTTGGACCTGCGCAACTGGTGCATGATGCTCGACCGTGCAGCGAGCAGGGGCAGACCTTCGCCGAGAGTCGCGGCGACCGCCACCCCTCCGCCGGGAATCTGAGCGGCTCCGGCCGCGGGAGTCTCCGCGGAGCTTCTCCTGGCACAGATAAAAGGCATCGACTGTGTGGGGATCTCCTCCAAAGAGCTCCTGCACCATCTCATTGATGAGACCTCCGAAGGAGCGGTTTGGATTTAAGCTTTGAATAAAAAGCTTCTCCCTTCGCAAACAAGTAAGGATCCGGCGCTCGGCGTGCATACGACCGCCGTCAGCAGTCTTTGATCCACCATTGGCACTGAAGATAAGCAATCGCTCCTGCCGTAGCTTGTCGGCAGCAAAGGCTCATGATGTTTCTTGATAAGGTGCCTCCCCGTGCCGATCCAGGGCCATGAACATGAAGGTGCCCGTTGCCTTACTCGGGCCAAGGCTCAAACACCATCTTCTCTGCTTCTAACCTAGCAGCTACCCTATTCTGCCTGCTCAACACGGCGAAGCTCGCTGCCACGGTTGCCCGTCACCCAGCCTGTGAGCATCAGCGCTTCCACCAAGCAACCAAGCAACTTCTGTCCTATGGCCTATCTACGACATGCCAGCCTTTGCAGTTCTCGGGAATGTGCATCTCTGTGCAGTCCTACATGCTGCGAACGTGACCATGCTGGCACGCCATCTGTCTAACAAAAGAGCTTCGAATGCTGTAAGCTTCAGCAGAGACAGATATTCCTCCCGATCAGCAACGTCAGAGACGGTGACCGACCCACGGCGCTGAGCTAGCAGCCAGTCCTGAGCTTCGATTTTCAGAATCGCGCAAGGTGGTCTGAGTTGCGAGAAGTCGGCTCTCAACCCCTCGTCTTTGTTGGAAGTGTTTGAATCAAATGGAAAGTGCTGCAGTAATGATGCTTTTTCTCACGGGCACCCTACCGTAATTTTTACGTCAAACACGTTGCCGTGAGGTCATGGTGCACAGCATCAGCTATCGGGCTTCTTCGGGTGGTGCCCAAAGGAATTGACCGGGAACTGGGAGCACTGGGGGTCGGGCAATGAACTGTTTGCATCGCTTTCGTTCCTGCAGGCACTTGGGGCCACAAGTCACAGCTAATCCTTGCACAGTTCTCGTTCCTTCAGGTCACCGGCAATGAAAGCCACATGCCCGACGTACCTCGCCAAATTTTCACGGAAAGCCTCTTTCCTTTCAATGCTGGCGCCACTGAGTTGTCTAACTTTGTCTACGGACTCGAAGATTGGGCACTGAAGGATTGACCCAGATGCCAGCTCCAGCTTCTTTCGCGTTGCACCCTCACAGACTTCGGCATCTTACACCTCTCGCAACCAGGCCAGGGCCCACCTCCTTTCCCAACGCATAGCTCAGCTCATCATCCTGTGTCAAGACTTGCTTGTCAGAGGCGTTCACTACAAACGTCCTGGCACCTTCAGCACGAAGCGGTCCGTCGCAAAGCCCCTCTCCTGGAAACGCATCGCTGGCGGAGCTGGTGCCAACATGTGCCGGTAAGGCTTAGCCAGGCTAAGCCTTAAGCGGCCTAAGCGGCCTAAGCGGCTCAGCTCCCAGCAGAGCTGAATTTTTCACGAACGCCGCGTGTGAACACGCCCGGGCTCTTGGTCTCCACAGCGCTCATGATCTGCAGAAGAGTCTCGCTAAGCCGAGCTAAAAAATGTGTTTGCTTTTCCGGCGCCTTGAGCTCTGCTCCCCGCCGCGCTCGGCGGGCGCCAAAGATCGCCAGCTGCTCCGAAGTGCCACGACCTCCTCGAGCTCCCTGGGACGAGGCAAAGTTCTGACTATGCCTTGTCTTTATGCGAATGAAAAATCTCGCAGCCTGACCTGTCCAGCAGAACTTTCCGAGCTTTCCATCCATTCCAAACCCTCGAGTTCCCATTGTTTCATCCCTGTTTCCCCTGACACCCAGCTCGGCCCCACCCTACCCTTCTCGTCTCCAGCCCTGTTTGTCTCCCACGAAGGCTTGCCAAATGGCCACGCCACCCTATCGACAAACCATCCCCGCCCTGCTCTTCATTCAGCACTTGTACGAGTCTTGGCTGGAAAGTATCTGATTCAATTCCTTGTCCACTTTCCTTCTTCCAATCTCTTACTTTCCTTTGAAAAAAACCATTCAAGGAGTGGACGCAGGCGCTTTCCCCATTGCAGCTGCATATCTAGAAGCCTGAGACGAAGTGTCAGCTGGCACTCGACAAATTCAAGCAATTTGCACCCACTCTCGACTAAAATATGACGATCCTAAAGAATGTTGGCAGAGGCAGGATGTGCATGCCCTGCATCGCGACAAAAACACATTGCAGGCGACATGTACCTACCACTCCTACTCCTACTTCTACTCCAACTCCTCCTCCTACTGTTAAAACTACTACTGCTACTACCACGACCACTGCTGCTGCTGCTACTGCTGCTACCACCACTTCTTGTTTTCTACTACAACGACGGCTACTATTATGGTTACTATGACGACTGCGATCACGACGACGTAGGACTGCATATACTGCTCACTATTCCTCGTCTTCCTCCTCTTCACGTTTTTGGTGGCCAGTACTAGGGACACCCGCCGGTGATTGAAGGGGTTGCACTTTTGTGATAAACGCCAAAGTGCACTCGAGTGGTCAGCGTCACTGGCAGCAGCCATTATCATAAAACAGGTGTCCTATGTCTACTTCTCACGGGCAAGTGCTGGGCATTGAGTCCAAGAAATCGCAAATAACTTGTTTTGCGATTATTGCGTTTCATCGTTACGTGCTGGAAGAAAGCTAACGCTGTGTCGCCTTGCCGCCGCCGTTCTGAGCTTCCTTGTTCATGAAGAACATGAGCGTACCCCACTCCTGACAACACTTTTGTAGGTGTAAACTAGCCTTTGCTGTAGCCTGAATTCTGTGGCTGAGGTCCTCCTCCATGTTGCCCAGCGCTGCTCGTCGAGCACCGGTAACATACCCGATGCACTCGCTGGGGACCTTAAAAACCACGAGGACCAACACTCCACGAATGGAAAAAATATGGCAAGATACTAATCTCAAAACAAGAAAGGCTTGCCATCAGGTGCCCCACGTCTACAACGGTGCAGTCGTCACGCTCTTCCCAGCCGTTCACATAAACCTCAACCGCATGAGAAACACCCAAAGATGCAACGAGGTGTCTAGCAGTCTAGCAGAGGTTGCCACTGGACCCTCCAGCTGATCGAAGAGCCACTTCATGTACTCCTGTCCAGAGCTTCCAGACACTTGCACCCCTTGAGCTGCAAGGGATTGATGCTGGGCTGAGGTAGTCCTTGGCTTTTTTGCGGAGATGCTTCTCGCCAGAGAAGAGAGCCACCTGCATCAGGAAAGCAAGCGTGCCTGAACCGTCTTGAAGGCAGGGGAACTCATTTCGCTGACAGCCCGCCATACCCCCGCAATGCACCTGCCCCACGTATTGTACAACTGCTCCGGACGCCTTCTCAAGCTTTTTCCTCGCAGCAATGTAGGATGGGATGCCTATGGCTGTCTACGAATGCAATTATCGTCCTCGTTCCGCCTTGCTTTCCCAGGGCATAGGACAGCTCGTCATCTTGGAAGGTCATCGTGTCAGTCCCCCAGGTGCCATCCTCCAGCATTTTGGTCGCACTGCCATGAGACCCATAAGCCCAAAGCTGGGTCTCCAAACGCCACGCATGGAAGAATCGCACGACCAAATGATGCAATGCTTGAAGAGCAGATTATCCCAGCCGGATCCTCACCCTTGCCCTTGTCACGATCGACGACCTACTTGAGAACACTGCTGGCTCACGTCACGCGCCACAAACCATTTGCCGGCCTCGTGGCGAATCTTGTCAAAGTAGCCAGGCACCTGCTCAAAAGACGCCACGCTGCCGTACATTTGTTCAGATCCCTGCAGGACCTTTGTCTCCACGGCACTGAGGACCTTAAGCTCTGCACCACGACGAGCACGGACCTGTGCTTGTCAACGCATGTCAAGGCAAAAACACAAGCTGAGGATTTGGAGCCTCTGTTCCGTAGCTCCGCTATCTCCGCTGCTCTTAGCCCCCAGCAGTGCCAAAGATGGCAAGCTTTTCATAATCCTGTGAAGCCAAGATGTCTTTGTATGTCTTTGTATGTCTTTGTAGTTCTGGATTGCTCGTGGATTCCGCCGCAGGCTTGGAGCATCAACGGTCCTTCCCACGGCCGCGTGACCCGTCCACTTCGCAGAAAAACATTAAGGTATTCCTCGGTCACTAGCTTGAGCTTCGATCTGCTTCAATGATCTTCGATGTACTTTGAAAGTTAAGAAGAAACAAATCCTCATTGCGAGTCTGGGGCAAGGGCCACTCCTCTTCGATGGTGCGCAGGAAGTTGCCAGCCCTCGCATGCTAACGTTTACGGCTCAGCAGGCGGTCCAGCAAAAGCACCTTTCTGGACGAGTGAAAGCTCTTGTGCTCCTGCCTTCCAGTGACAAAACCAACAGCCTCTTGCGGGACGTTGATCATTGTCAGGTCGTCATCGTCATCATCCTTGCTCAAAACTCAAAACTCGCGCTGCCCCGGGTCATGGCAGTTGCACTTCCTGGGTGACGTTGACTGGGCCAGTCCGCTGGTCCATCACGCCCTTGCAATACTTCTTGGCACGTCGCCTGTTCAGCCTCGATCGTCAGCAGAGTAAGACAGCCACAGCCAACTGCCCTGAAGCTGCCGCAGGGAATGCCGCAAGGCAACTTCGGACCACGGATCTCCAAAATCAGGTCGCGCTCGAAGAGCTCGATCTCTGCACCTGGCAACTTCCACAGCTTCTCACAAGCAAAGCTGACCTTGCAGGCAGGCCTGAGACTTTGGAAATCTTCTCCTTGGTCCTGCCGCCTTTGCCTTGAACAAAGTCAGTTGCTTCACAATAGCTTGCGGCCTCTTGTCCGCGCCAGAGGCTCAGTCCCAAGATGAAGGCGGCATCGTCATCCGTGATCTTCATGGTATCAACGCCATGGTCCTGCAAAACACGAGGAGCTTGCCAAGGAGTGCGGTGCCACGGCCCGCTGAGACCTCGGGCTTCTTGTTCCGAGAGCGGCTCCTGCTCCTGCTGGGGCTGCGACTATCCTGCAGAGATTTGGCGGAAGCCCCGCGAAATGCGCAATATTCAACAGAGACCTCCCGCCTTGCGGTTCCCATCGCGGCTGCGGCTTCTGTCCCTCAGGTTGCCGGAAATGGCTCGGACACCCGAATTCATACTTACCCGCGGACTGCACTTTGTGGGATGGGCTCGGGAAACACTTCGGAGCTCAACGCTCCATGGACCAAGACTCCAAGGTGGCGACCACCTAGGAGGCTTCTCTTAGAGCTCGGGTACGCAGAAGTTCCGCAATGCAAACCGTGACGATGTGAAAGGAAGCCTGCATATCCAGATGCACAGCCCCGATGCGTGCTACATGTTAGTCTTGCCATTTTGCGGACTTGCCGTCTAGAGCTGACAAACCAAATGACAAGCACTGGTCACTACTCCCTCACAGGAGGAGGGTCGTTCTGCGGAGTTGTGCCAGCCGCTACACGATCTTAGAAAGTCTCGCGCGCAAGGTCGCAGCATGTGGCAGCATGCATTTGCCACCCTGCCAGGGCTGCTCCCGGTCCGAGCAGCTTCCTTTTGCAAGCCCGCGGTACATTGGGGGCTGGGCAGACGAGGCGCATTTACTACGAGTGGTCGATGTCCTTCGAACGCACCAGCCCGAGCCCTTTAGAGATTGCAACTTGCATCAAGAGAACGTGTTGTCATTCTTCCCTGAACTCCTGAACCCTCTGCCTGCGGCTGCGCCTTTTCATGCCTTTTCCGAATTGCGTAAAGCTAATGTTGCATTCAACCCTCCCCCTTCACCGAGACTTTGCAGCATTGCGCCTGAGAAGGCAGGTCAGTCGTTGAAGAGCTGTCCATGTGGTGAGGGAAGGAAGTTGAGCTCAGAGGTGCACTCGTGCCTTCCATTTAAGCTCACATGTTTCTACCGTGGTCAGCTACGATGTACTGAGGCATTCTGGCCTCACGCTTGCTTCTAGTTACTTGGAAACTGGGCCTTGGGGACTGGGGGCCTTCCTGCAAATTCTCACCCACCTACAACTGCTGCAAGCACCTAGGCTGTGATTTCACAGTCCTGGTTGAAGTCCGAAAGGTGCGACGGAGATGAAAACGGATTCCATGGGGATGTCGGAGGGCCGTCAGGGACTGCGGAGTGTCCATGAAGACAACGTGCTCTGCATCACGAGGAACAAGTGACGTTGAAGTGATCATAACAGACCTGCGCAGTCGACAATTCGGGGCTGTTTGAATACTTAGCTTGTTATTCTCTGAACCTCTCAGTTTGTGAGAGTTATGTGGTCTGTGTCTGCTTGTGTCAAATCCTGTTTTGGATCTGTACTTCGCTGCGTAGCCCGCAGCTGATTTCATTGGACTGTGGCCGCCACTTCTCACGCTCCGGGCTGCGATCCTCACCGCCCATGCCTTCCTGCAAGCACTAAGAAAGCATGAACAGTTCTCAGCCCTTTTCAGGAAACCATTCCCGCCTGACAACTTCTGGAACTGGAGAGTGCCAAAAAGGACTGAATGCGTGCTTGCGTGCTTGTTTAGGAGCTCTGGCTTTCAACTTGATGGAAATTCAAACAGCTACGGACGCGCTCTCATCGGGTGGCTCTGACTCCTTTCCGGAACGAATCAGCAGGAGATCTACATGCTGACCGAGCTCACCTTTTGTATCAGTGATGCTGGGCACTTCGTTCCAAGATTTGAAACCAAAGCGAGCGGCATGGGCATCACAGGTAGGGGTCCACGACTGTATCCTCCGGTGACCCAAGTGCTGCACTATCCACTGCTGGGCACACAAACTTGCGCCCGTGCCTGCATGCGTTTGACCAGCTTCTTCTTCTTCTTGGGGCGCGGAACTGACGCCTACAACATCTGTCTTCATGACATCTTAGCTACTTGCGCAAAGCTGGCAGAGCTGCAGCTTGGCTTTGAAGATCTTAGCAAAGGCCCTCTGATCGTGAGCTCGGACGATGTGCATGGCAAGCCTGGGGCATCTCCAGATTCTCCGATGGTGGAGCTGCATGCGCTGCCTGGGCTTAGCCCAATCTGACGCAAGAGCAGGTAAGCATTTAGGTACGGACAAGTGAGGCACCAACGGCTGGCGGCGCTGGCGGCACCTTCGTGGGCAGCACCACACCAACATGAAGCAAGAAATCCTTACGGGTCCTAACTGTCATTGCAGTCTCTTCAGGGATTAGCCGCTAGTGCTCAATTGTCATCAGGTGTCATGGCTTAAAGCAGACACTGCCCGTTCCTGAAGTGGAAAGGTGCGCGATAGAGCTTGCCTTGCAGGCGCCGGGCACTTCCGCAGGAATGGCGGCCTTGGGCTTCGCAGTTTCTGCAACCACTTCAGATTTTGCTGACACGTGCCGACTGCTGACCCTGCCAATAGCAGCCGGCGCAGAGTTCTCTCAGACACTCAGCGGCAGGCCACTACCGGAGCTGCCTTGGCGAGAGCCTCTTGCTGGCCAGGCTCTTGAAGCACCACGTCTGGTAAGTGAGGGCCTGCTTGCGACTGGCTGAAGCTGTGCTGCTCGCTGGAGTCTCAGCTGGCACGACCTTGGCCTACAGGGGTGGAAAGCGAGGCCAATTGTTTAAGGGAAGACAACTCCGGTATCCCCATGAAAGGTTGCTGGACCTCGCAGATCTGTGGCAGGCATGCACATCTTAGAACCGACTTGACAAGGATGCCAGCGAACGACAAACGTCGTACTGAAATCAGCTTCTCAAGTTTGCAAGCCAAAGGCTTCTTGCAAGAGCCACGGAGCTTCTCTACGTTCTACGGCAGCTCACACGTGCAAGTAACAACTGGCTGTCGTTTAACACTTTTCAACTCACAGGTACCTTAGGCGGTTAAAGCGACACAAGAACAAGCGAGCTCGAAATCAGCAATGGATGCTCGACTTCGCTGAAGTAGACAGCTTGGCCCTTGACCCAGGTAAAGAAGCAGGGCAAGCCGAAGTTCCAAAAAAACAAGAACTCTGAGAAGCAAAAAGGCTCCACCGAGTTAGGCACAGCATGCACATGGCACAGGCAAAGATTCGATAATTGAAGTATCTGCGCGTGTCTCAGCTTTAGTGCAGGAATCGGGGGAAGAGGAGGGGGAGAGGAGCGCGAGGGTAGTGGAGGCAAGCGAGGGAATGGGGAAGGTTACAAAAGGAAAAGACAGCAGAGGCAAAAGAGAGGTGCAGGAGGGAAGCATGGAAGGGAGGGCAAGCCGGAAAATGAAGGGAGAACGGGAAAGTGAGGAGAGTCAGGAAGGAGAAGTGGAGGGAAGAGGGTGGGGGTAAGCATGATGGGGGTGGAGCAAGACACATCAATGGCAGAAGAGTTTGACAACCCCTGGCCTAGCAAACTCCCCCACCCAAAAAGAGTTGTGATTCTCACGGCAGAATATAAGGAACCCATTAACCGACTGTTACGGGAAGGAGGCAGTAGCCGAAGTCTGGAATGCTTTCAGCCTGTCAGCTGACAGTGCAGACATCACCCAACACACAGAGCTAATGCAAAAAGCGTGCATGCAAGCATCTTGACGTGCTCTAGGCCGCTGACGGCTCCGTTTGATGCTGGCATCTCGGCCTTGACTGCCAATGGCTCAGGGCAAGTTTGGTGCCCCAAGAGCAGCGTGTTTTTTCTGGCCGTTGAACCTAGAAAGATGACATGATTCATGATTCTTAACAAGACAAGGGAGAAGACCAACTTGCCAGAAATTCTTGGTCCCAGACTTGCAGGGAAGCTGATTTTGCCGCCTGTGTGCAAACATGCACATCTGCAGCCCTGCACAGCAAGGTGGACCGCACGGAAAGCCAGCGAGTCAGTTTGTAAGCACACTTAGATGCTATGAACAAATTTACCAGGCATAATCCGAATTTAGCTCTCCATCCGATAGCCCCACCACCGTGATCACGCTACCCAAAACTGCCCCCCCTCTTCACGGACCGCCAATGATGCGCGGTCATCTGGACCAACCCCCTAGCCCCAGCATGCAAAGCTGGATCCCATGTCCCCCAACACTCCTACCGCCGGTAACCGAGGCAACGCCGAGAAAAGCTCATGGTGAGGAACAGGCCTCTAAGATGCCACAAAAAAGCTGTAAAATTATGTAAATGCACGATGCAATGTATAAGAAAAGCTCCATGACCACGGTCTTGCGAGTTGGCCGCCTGAGGAATGACACAACCAAAATATGTACATGTACACGCAAGCCTCCGACGTAAAATCTCCTACAGTAATGCTTTCGAACGCGTGGGCTCGACGACTGTTGCGCCGTTCCGTGCCCCCGCAAATTTGCAAGGCACGTAGCCTGTGCTTAACTCTGCCACCAATGAT
This sequence comes from Symbiodinium pilosum, assembly GCA_905231905.1. NCBI lineage: Eukaryota > Dinophyceae > Suessiales > Symbiodiniaceae > Symbiodinium > Symbiodinium pilosum. The sequence continues at coordinate 14,001 of CAJNIZ010028080.1, forward strand.
GTGTAGGTGCGCTTCCCCCATGGTCCACGCTGAAATGCTTCTGCTGGCCATGGCCATTGGGGTCGATGAAGCTGACACCAGGGCATGCAAACCAGCTCACCACACGGAAAATGAGAAGCAGGATTGCCATGACCCAATCCGAGCCGAGAGAAGGAGGTCGCCAAATCATGCTTGTGATATCTTGTGATGCTGGTCGTACCCCGGATCCCCAAAGGCGCTCCGGCAAACGGACTGAGCTGCATGACCCGCTCCGAGCCCCGAGAAATGCCTGCCCAATGATGCTTATGATCCTGGCACAGGCTCCCCAAAGGCATGCAAATCCGGCTTAGAAGAATCAAATTGAAACTGGTGTCATTGTAGCTTGAAAGCAGAATGCAAACTGAAAACGACCTTGCTGTGGCCTGTGCGATCAACATAGTGAAGCTGTCATCCTGGTGAATGTAAGTGATGCCATTGAAGCACTGTGGACACCGTCTAGCCCATGACCTCGAAGTCTCAAAGTCTTCCCCTGTGTCCACATTCGATTTCACCATAGGCTCAGGCACCCTTGGGTTGGGGGCATTCTACGATCTTCAGCAAGCAGCTTGTGGGTCACATCTCCGTTTTGGAGGTTTCGGGCTTGGAAAGCGCTACAGCAAGGATGCGCGCACGTGTAGTCGGATACCCTTTGAAGTGTCACTTTGAAACGCCATCCTTTAACTGGCCTACGTAAGCTTGGACACCCTGCAATTTGGAGAAGCGAGAGACAAAGACTGTCTGCTTTGTACAGCTTGCCTCAGACAGGACGACGCTTCTTGCTGTCAGGGCAACTCGAAGGTCTCCGATGCAAATGCCCAAATGTCAATCTCACTTGGTCAAGGATCCGCCACCTCTTGCAACAATTCTTCATTTGCCGGCAACGGTTGTCAGACTCACATGGCCGAAGGCAACGGCCACCACCACCGTAAAGAATTGCCAATGTGCAACCGTGTGCTGAATGCAGCAATTTAACCGCTAAAGCGAGACCGCCTCGGCAAAGGCTGTCATACGTGAGCTGCATGCTCCTCTCCACCGCCCTCTGCCCCCCCGCTGCCTCCCCGCCCCCCCCTGCCCATCCCCCCCCCGGCACCCAACCCCAACCGAAATCCGTGTTTTTGGCCTGCCAGCTTGTGCGAAACCCAGACAACCGCCCGGACCCTCCCTACACCCCCTACAAACCCGAAAAATAAGAGCCACCCCCACTCCCGACATCGTGCAGGGCGTGGGTTAACTTACTCTTCCAGTCTCCGGCTCTGCATCTAAACGCCCCAGGCCTCCGGCCTCGACAGATTTACGAACAACGCAAGCTTACGAAAACCATGCAATCTAAGGCGAAACGTGCATGCATTGGGACATATTTGCTAGCCGGCCGGAATTGAGGCTTTCCAACGATGTGCATGCCGGGAGGAATGAAAAAGGCGTTACATGGCATTGTTGTTTTAGGATACCGCGGCGTCCCTGCCTGCATCTCCACAACTTGCTCAAGGGCATCTGCACGCTTCCTCGGCATCGAGAGTCTGGGAGAAGTGCAAAGTAACGGAGCGTGACAAAGAATCATAAGCGCATATGATAAGCGTGCTGCCGCCTCTTCTTCCGCTTTCTTAACGGTGCTGGGGCGTCTGGTGTCGAATGTGTCGGTAGAGCCTTGAGCTGTGTCTTTTTACTATCCTCTTGCTCAGCGGTTTGTCTGAGCTACGCGCAGGGTCGGGTTCGAGGTTGCCTGGGCTCCGGCCCCGAGCTGGCAACTCAAAACAACATGAATCGAAAGAAGCTTCAAGCACCGACCTGGCGTTTCACCTTGGACAGGTTCTGGAGGCTTTGTAGCCACCACTGCTGCAGGTGGAGCTGGAGAAGCAAAGCCTTGTTCAATGTGGGCATCAAGTTACTGCCGCGCACTCAGGTCCAATACAAAACGTGCTGCACTGTACCTAGCGTGACGCATGAAATCTTCCACATTATCCGAATCAGATCTCATAGTCTCGCCGAGAGGCTAATCTTCCGCCTGATGACCTAGGGACCAGGGCCACATGCTGAATGAAAAATTAGCTCACTGGAACCGGCGACACTATCAGTTTTGCGAAAGCAATGGAAGGAAAAGCGGGCAAAGAGGCTTCAGGACTTCCAGCTAGCGTGGTCAGCTGGCCCGTGAAAATTCAAATCTTTCACTGTATGTTGGAGCGCAAGGCCGCGGCAAAAAAACCATGTATAAGACTCTCAAGAGATGATAGGTGGGCAGAGCGACAGCCTTTTGCTGCTGCAGGTCAGCGAGCGCAGATATGAAAAAAAGAGCAGGTCAAACGAATTACTAAGCGTCCTTGTAAGGTGCTTCCGAAATCATGCAGCCAGCTTCCCGAGCTATATACTATATATAGGAGGGCATGCCGGACCATACGTAAGGTAAAACTAAAACTTGCCTGCTCCTCTTCCGTAGCGTGCTATATATAGATGACGAAGGAAGCGGATCCAGGCGAACAGCCCAAAAAAGATGCAAATGCCGTGTCCGTGTGTGGACCCTGCAGGGTCGTGAAAGTAAAGGGCCACTCCAACGTTGCAGGGCCATGATTTCATGTTGTTGTTGTTGTTGCTGTAGTTGCCCTCGTTTCACCGTGTAGTGGGATAGGGAGGAGGGGTGGGGAGCCTGTTCAAAGAAGCTTCCCCCATATTCCAGGCAAATGTACCCGCATAGGTGCGCTCATGTGTCCTGCCGGGACAGCTTGGGGGACCTCACCTTTCATGTTCATTGTCATCTGAATCATGCTGTGCCGTTCCTGGTGTCTGGCACAGCAGGGCAGGACCCTTCCCCCATGTACCAATCGTTTCATTTGCTTTACAGGTATGCTCTTCCCAGTGACTGGCATAGCTTTGGGATCAAAATGTCATTCATCTGTCATGCATGCTTGTTTGCTTGTTGACTCTTCCTCCTAGTGGTATCATTGAAAATGTGTTTTTTGTGTTGACTTTTTTTGATCGGAGGCCTATGCCGGATGAGCTTCACACGGCATCCACAGCAACAACTCCTGAATCACATCCAGTGCTCTTCGCCATAGCACCAAGGCCGCGGCCCTGGCACGCTTCTTTTGGGGCCTCCTTGGCTCTAAGCAGCAAAGACATTTAGATGCTGGACAAGACATGAGATGGTGCTTCCAGAATCACTGGCCCGTTTTTCAAAGCAAGGCAGCTCAGGTGCTGCAAGTGGGACCTCCTCCCCAGGTCCTTGTACTCAATGACACTGTACAAATCCATCATCTCTGATGTAGGAACATCTTCTACGCCACATCAACGTTGGGCTACTGCAAATGAGCTTTTTGCCCCCAGAGAGTGCAAAGGAAGCAAGCTTGGCAGCCTGCTGCCGGCACAACGTCCCAGCACTCCAAATTTGAGCAAGAAGACTTTTGCGAAGGCAGCTATTCTGCCTTGCTTTCTAAGGAGTCTGCATCTAGCGAGGAGACAGAGACTGCCTCTCGAGTCTCACTTCGTGCCCACTCGCGAGCACACTGTCTGAGACCTCTGTGTTCTTCAGACCGGAGCAATACTTCCTCCAGAATGTTGGCACCCTTCCGCTTCTTCCTTGGCGGGTAAGTAGGCTTCAGAAGCTCTGTCAGGAGCAGTCGATCATCTGCACAGAGCGCCTTCATGCCTCGGCATGAAGACATAAAGTTTCTCTCGTCGTGTTCTGGTATGACCAGAGTGAAGCATTCCAGGCAACGCCACTTTGGCTCCAGCGGCATCCGAAAGCGAAGCGCATCCAATGTAATCCTCTGACCGCAGAAGAAGCATTGCGATCGTCCGGACTTGGCATATTCGACCGCAGCGGCCATGACATGACGGGCTTTTGCTTCTGAGAGCAGCCTAGACGCCTGCGTTGATTGATGCCCCAGCTCCATCTGGAGGTTCGTCTGAAACATGTTGCCGATAAACCGTTAAAACAGTGTCTACAACAAAAGCCATGCCTGCCTCATGTAAGTCGCGATTTTTGGTGGTTGAACCAAGCATGATTATATTCTGTATACGCTATATTGGGTACTATAGTACCTCCAAATGAATTACTACTCATGTAAATCATCTCTGAGCTTCCGTACTCTGCTGTGCCACCATCGCCTGGGGCTCAAGTCTGTGCTTTATGCCCTGATACGTCTGGTATCATCTGGTGCTGATGCGTGGATTCAGGGCTTGAGTCTGGAGATGCAGTGCATGTCTGAGCGCGCAGCCCGTCGCAGCAGGCTCCTGAATTGGATCCAGTGCCACATAGTGCCACATCTTGAGATACCCCACCATCCAGCCCTCCTGCCTCCGAAGCCGAGTCGCAGCCCGCACAGAGGACCGCAAACCTGACATTCCAAGTCAGCGAGGCCGAATTCATGCTGCACACACTGCGAGCTTGGAGGCCCACTTGCGCTTCCGGCTCGGCTCACTGCCTGAAGTGTGCACACGGGCTCTTGATTTCGCTTCCCTTGGCTTCCCTGCGCTTCGACAATTTGTCAAGGCTCCTTGATATCCAAAGCTCGCGCTGACGTGCACCTCCGGCATTCCAGCTTTATGTGTAGCTTGGTGGCTCCTTGCTGCGCTCAACCTCTACGGTACCAAGTACACGCAGGACAAGCCAGTTGAACAATGGTCTAGGCCATATAATTGGGACAGGATGTTGCAAACGGCAATCTGACGTTGAACTTGCTGCATGAACAAAGAACCATACGATCGTACACTCTGAGGCATGTGCCAGCGGGCGCGGTGACTGCGCGAGTCCTGGGCAAGCTTTCACTGGATGCGCTCTTCATCTGCTTGAACGTTCTTGTCATCGCTAGAGTTGTGCATGCTAAGTAGAAGGCATTCTGCCTGCATCATCTCAGAGCCGGACGGACTGGCCACTCACCGTGGGCCTTGCTTTCGCTTGGCGATGCCTTGCACCAGCAGCAACATTCCAGGCATTTAATTAATGAGACAGAAGACAGTAAAAAAAGGCAGGATGTCACAGCCTCTGGGTCCAAGGTGGCCTCAGAATCTGGTGGACCTCGCAACTGATTCCTAGCAGCCCTCTTCCTCTGCTCCAATGCAAAAACTTGAAGCCGCAACATGCTCTTGGTAAGGTTTTGACTCGGTAACGGCTCCGGCGGCGAAGCCGACGCAGTAGACGGGACAGGGCACTCCTTTGGTGCCTCGACATATGCGGCAAGGCCCGTGGCTGCTCATCTGCAAACAGCTCATGTAGCCAACACTGGAACGGCTCTCTTACCAGTGCCTCAGCATGCTGTGTGCCCATCGCAGGGCCGGGCTTCGAGCATTTTACCACAATGTCCACGACCTTCATCACTGTTTGCCAAACTGCGCTCATGCTTTTTCTTTATGGAGTCTGGCCTCCTGCGCATGCTGCTGCAGTGTGGCCGGCAAAGGATTGCATGTGCTGCCTTCCAACAACCATTTCTGCTCCGCTGCCGACTAACACGCACAAAAACACTGGGCACCCTGCGCAGCTTCACAGGCCTTAGATCTGCCAGAGCAAGAGCATAGTTCTTCAGCGTGGGCTGTAGGAAGGAAGTATCCGAAAGTGTGGGAATGTGTCCCATGCAAACAAGAAAGTTGCTGTACCCAGCTTAAACACCCAGCGGTCTACGCAACCTGAAGATTTCTAAGCTCGCAAGCGTAGTGGGCATGGCAAGGCAAACTCGCCAGAGACAAGCATCAGGTGCCACGAAGTTCAGCGACCTCGGTCAGGACATAATGTTAGGGCAAACAACAATCACAAGCTGGCAGCACAACAGGTCCGGCCACACATTTCTACTGACCGAAAGTTTTGACTGTACTTGCTGGCCCACTTTCTTCGATGTGTAGATTTGGAAAGTGATCAAAATCCCCTACACCAAGCCCCACCACCTGACCCCCAACTAATCCTATGGTTTTCTCTTCGGCCCATTCCTTGCAGTATGCCCTTCTAGTCATACTCACCTAGGACGCCATGTCGCCTCCTGGTTTCTGCGCTCAGCTGATGCCTCTCATCGTGTACACGTACGGTGCTTGTTGCTGCGACTGAAATATAGCAGTGGCACAAGCAGGTCGACTCCCCAACGCGGCCACAGGTTGCGGCATCGCCTTCGGGTTTTCTATTGGCTTACTGTGCCTGAGAGTGGCATGCCCAAGTGGGGCTTCGCTCTTGTTTTGGAAGGATCGCTGGGAGAGGTTATGGGAGAACCTGCAACATTGCATGGTACCCTCGCTTGAAAGACTTTTCCACTATTCACTATGCTTCAGTGGATCTTTTGTAAAAGGAAGCGCACCAAAGAGGCTTCAAACATTAGCTTCATGCGAGGGAAAGGGCATGTTGCCATGCTGACGAAAGGTTTAGCTTCAGAGGATGAAATGCTGAGAGGCCCTGACGACAGGCTCAGGCAGCAAATGGCCTCCGAAGTCATGGAAACAGAAGTTGCATGCGCGGGGCTAAGGTAAGAATTCGAAAGCCTGCACGCTACAAAATCACCGCCCAGCTCCCGAAGACAAGCTGCGCATCTTGCATGGTGTCGAGCTTCTTCCAACTGAACACCAGCAGCCAATAGCTGGCACCAGCACAATCGCTGTACACTGCGGCTGGCCAAACACAAATCAAAAAAAGGGTGAGGGGCTTTTCATTGAAATCGCGGTTATGTGTTGGATCTGTCTGCAAAGAGGTGTGAGTTCGTATCCAACACAATGGTATTGAGGCATATCTACGCGCAGAGCTGCAGATTGCTCATACAGTATGCCCTACTAGCGGGTCATCCAGAGCTGCAAGGGCGCTCAGCCTTGATTCTGGGAAACAAAAGAAACGGGCAAGGACCGACCAAACGGGACATCGACAGGGTATCAATGAGGGCATTAGCCGCCTGAACAACGCCGGCATCAGGGCGTTTTGCATCCCATGTATTTGGATAGCACGCAAGTCACACTAAGAATGGTTAACGCCTTGCCGAGCAGTCTGAACACAAGGCCTCACCCTCTGACTTTCGGGAGCCATAGATAGTCCGCGCCCTCCTCGTGGCCGGCTCCTTGTTAATGCCAGACGGCTATGCGCCAAGGGCGGGAATCCAGACTGAAGGATCCGCTTTCTAGTTGCGGTTGCAGCCGTCCTGTATGTTTTTGCACTTGGGTGCTTGCGCTGCACACTGTAGGATGTACATGCTCGCCAACGCACGACGTTTCTGATTCTCATGTCAATGTGAAGCGGGTCAATTTTGTGAAGCTTCCATTCATGAAGGGCGCCAGCTGTCCTGATGGATGACGGATGGGATTCAAGTGGGTGGCACTGTGAGGGAGCGGGATTGGAACATCACCCTTTCGAGCTGGGGTTTTTCGCCTTCGAACTTGCACGCTCTGGGTCGCTCCCGCGGGGCAACCCCTGTGGTCGGCAGTTGTCACCCGGGTTTCAAGGGGTATCAGGCATACTTGCGCTTCTGCCGGGCCGACGCGCCCCACGCTGCAGGTGTGAGGGGTATCTCGACAGACCCAGCTATCTCTAAGAGCAGGCTTGAGCCAGAAACTCTGCGTGAGCAATTTGTGGATCGGAAATCCTGCCACTGTCAAACTTCACGCCTCAAGCTTTTGCTTGAGATCAACACATAAAACAACATGCGTGCCTGTCCTGTCGCCCTAGGTCGTCTTCACCATCACTGTATTCTACAAGGTTACTGGGCTATGGGGCCCTCTGATGGGGCAATTGGAAATCCATTCAGCGCTCGAGCATGCCGAATTTCAGCATACAACATCACAACATCCATGACATGAGCAGATGCTGCAACATGGCATGTGCGGTAAGAAAATGTGCGTTTTTCTTGACCACAAAACATCAAAAAAAAGCCGCCAAAACACGAACCGAACACATGATTGTTGCCTAAGTTGACTGTCAGCACGCGTACGCTGGAAAAGTGTCATGAATAGGGCTGGCAGAACAACAGCATCTGAGGATCAGGACTCATCAATGTTGCGTGCCAGCTGGTCACGCCATTCAATGAGGGCCTTCTGGAATGTGCCAGTCCAAGCATTTCAAACAAAATTGCACCCGCCTTGAGAGCCCCCATTTGTTTTGCTTCCAGTGGACGTCTGGACCCGTATCGCTCGCAGAGCGAAGCAGCCTGTGCGCATGCCATGAGGACTCCACGAACCACGAAGGGTCTGTTCCCAACATGATTACCCTGTCTTCTCATCTGGGATGCGCACATACTCGCCAGCATCGAGAGGCGCCTCTCGATATGTCTTGCTGCATAGGGCGGTACCTCAGTTGGTGTAGCGCGGTGCTGGTCTATGTGAGCCTTCTTGTATCCGAGCTTGCGGCTCTGCTGCATAACAGTCTGAAGGCTCTGCACCTTTGCTGAATGAACTGAGAAAGCATAAATGCTTGGATGCAGTCGGCACGCAGGCGGCACGACAAAAAGGGCTTTGGCTCCTTCGTCTGTCACTTCGAAATCGCCGCCCTCAAGCCTGGGAAGGTTGCACTTGCCTAGAGTCTCTGAGTATTCCCACCATTGCTTGGCACGGCACGCAGCAATTCCCAAGTTGACCCCACTCTTTGCCTCAGGAAGATATTAATGCTCAGCTCATGGCTGCCACAAGTAACATGTCTCAGCACGAGGCCAGGCCATGCTGTGCATTTTGTGCCAGGAGGGCATTCTTCAAGCAGTCGTAACCTTGATATCAACACACATCCCTGCGATTGCCAATCAGCTGAACTTGCACCCCATATCCACAATAGAGGCGCCTGTAGCACAGGCAACGTTTTTTATTGTACGTACAGGGGAGACGGCACGAGTACCACTTCTTTCCATCACACAGGCGCCAAGAAGCAGAAGAGTAGGTAATGCGTGTCCGCCTGGGTCGGCACTGAGAGTCATGACCTCAAAGTCAGCTCCGTGCAGGCTCCGCAGAATGAGGAGTGCACCCGCGCATAGTGAATCATTTCCTGCAGGAGGCTCGTCCAGGCAGCTCAGTAGAGCTACACAAAGGAAAGTGTTGCAGGGTTTTAGGCCATATCAACGAGCAGCAGCGGCAATCAGCAGCTGCCGCAGCTGCATGACGAGCATGCCAAGATAACGAATGGCAAAATCCCCCATCAACGTCCATCAGCATTGCTCCTCGGAAAGAGGTCGCTCTCTCCAGTCTGCGGTCTGGTACTTCTTGTCCAGCTTGACCTGGGTGCCGGAATGAATGTGCTGTGTGCTTCAACAAGGCCGGCTGCCTGAAGAGTTGACAGATACAAACTTCTCCCTGATACTGATACTGCTAATGCATCTGCAGTCACTTCTTGCATCCGACCAAACTTGAAAGGGCTGTCCTAAGCCAGGTGGCTGATGCTGTACATTAACTACGAAGCTAGAGAAGAGCACAAGGTCCGGCCCAGTTTCGGCCAGACGCTCTCACCCGCGATGCTAAGCCAGCTGCAACTATTGTTTTGTGCAGCTGGGGCAGTTGGGATAAAAATGAACATCGGTCACTTGAATGCTACATCCTCTTGGACTGTCTCATCGGGCAAAGGTCGGCCGATGACCAAAGTAGTCCCCTGGTAAACGAAGCACGCGGTGATTTCTTGCTCAACATGAAGCATCCCGCAGCTACTCTTCAGTCTCCAGTATGCGACATACACAAATGCAAGGCACAAAGCTCAGAGACTTCCCGCGGACACTTCCGGGCCTGGACAGTATTTGCTGGGGATTGGCCACCTAGAACGTCACCTGCATCTCGCAGCCTTTGCACAGTTTGGTCAACTTAATGACAAATCGAAAGCTGAAGCGTCGGCACAAGCCTTCGTGTCTGACGATACTCACCTTCGCCCTCATCGCCGTCAAGCTCCTGGGAACCAAGCTGGAATGTGTGCTTGATCCTACCTCCCTATTGGCAGGGGTGCTTAGCCAATACGAATCCAAACCATCCCGGTCTAAATGGTTTCTAAATCGTCAGAACTTGACGCTCCTTCTCACCCGCATTCTCATCCTGAGACAAAGCGATTTCGACGCCGCGAATCCAACTTCATTTGCAAGCTGACAACTCTTGGCTTCAGTTAAGGAACCTCAGGCAGAATCAACTTTTTTTGGAAGAACCACAACGCCACGGGAGAAATGAATCCTCGGCAACGTGAAGCTATGTGTCCCTATTCTCTGCAAGAGGAAAGGCGAGGGGCCTGTGACGCCAATGATGAACCACATCAGCTGGGAGCGCCGCTCCTGCATGTTGCACGTCGCAACCTATGCATGCAGGCTGCACACCACCTTGCAATACCAACAGCAGCAGCAGCAGCAGCAGCAGCAGCAGCAGCAGCAGCACAGCCCTTAAACAAAAAAGCACCTGCTGCAGAACGTGTCCTCAGCGGTGACATTTTGAGGGCAAAAGCTACCCAGGGCCCAACCTGGAAAGAAGACTGCAAACGGGAATGTGCATGGGTCTGTATGCTCGCATCTTTGCCTGTTCCGGTAAGTGAGCGACGCTTGTGTAGCAATCTCTTCAAAACGTCTGATAGCACTTATGCTCAACTGGACAACATGATCGTCACTTGCTTGAACGAATCAAGCTCGTACTCCCCCCTGCATGAGGCACGCATTCAATTCAATTCAGGATTGTCCACAAGCCTTCTAACTGCTGACCGTAATCGAAAATGGAGAGAGAGAGGAGTGACAGGCATTGACAGCAACAGCTTTGAAGGTGTAGAACTTTGATGTGCAACAAATAGGCAAAGCATGAAAGCCACGGCTAGAGAGGAGAAACGGCGACCCGACAGCTAAAGTTGGAAGACAGCCCACAACTTCGACTGAACAGCCCAACCCCACCCAGCCTTGAGAGCCAACAGGGGAAGGGAACCAACATCCGATCTACAATGACAAATCCAAAGAACGTGATCAAGACAGTCCCAATCGAAAAAAAGCTGCGCCTGAGATCAGACCCACAGGAAGGGCTGCCAAGTACATTGGTGCCATTGTAATTGCCAGGTACATGCCCTCCTGGTGCCGCAGGGGACTGACAATGGGGACTTACAATTCCACACGGCTCGTCTTTCAAGCCGTTATGCACAAAGTAAGCAACATGCTGTGCATCCTTGCCCTCAGTTGCTGCCATTGTCGAGAATTCGTAGAGGGTGGGCGACCAAATGGTGTCCTGAGCTTTTTCTTACATGCATCAAAGCTACCCAGGTCTGCTGGATGTTTGTGAAAGCCTGCCATAGCAGCAAAGCCTCTCCGAGAGAGAGCACCAAAACAAAAATCACGGCCCCCAAGTAGGACTCCCAGATGGAGAGCGCGAAAACAGAGATGCCGGAGATAAATGAGCCCCACAGCCTTGACGCAAAGCCCGGTTGAATTCTACGTTAACGTCGCGCTAGCGAACCTGTCTGAGGGCCACGCAGCTTCTGCGATAAAGTGGCGTTCCATTTCCTTGTCATTGCTGCCTATCTTACCCTGACCCCCCCCCTCTTGCCCGTGCCAGAATTCGTTTCGTCCAAGGATCGTTCACATTCGTCCAAGCTAGGCCCCATTAATTGGTCCAAGGGTGTGAAGAGTTCTGATATATTTGTATCAACGCCCCCCAAGCCTTGCTTGCAAGAGTCAGGAGAAGACCCGTCATCAAGGGTGTCCCGATCATTTCCACGATGGGATTGATGCCAAGAATAATCTCAAATGGGGCCTGCCGCTGAAGCTGCTGAAGCTGCGAAGCTGCTGAAGCTGATGCTTGCACAGCCCCTGTCTTCTGCACGGCCTGTTGTCCATACGTCCGGATGAAGTACTTCGGGAATGTCGCGTCCAAGTGGCGAAAGGTCATGCGAACACCTAGGGGCTTCAAGACGAGCGCTTACAATGCGAGCTTCAAGTTGGCAACCCCCGCCTATGAAGATTCCCGTGATGCCTGCCAACCGCCAGAACTTAGCTTGGCCCATGATCTCCTTAACGGTCTGCCTCACCTGCACTGACTGCATTAAACTTGCTCAAAAATCCTCTGAAAGGCCTGCCTGGAAATTTGCTGGCTTGAACTTGCAGTACTCTCTGTCCTGCCAGCAAAGGTCAGGAAAGACCACTGGGATGGCTTCCAAATCTCCCCATCCTTGAGCGGCATGTCAGAAAGAATCTGGATATCTCGCACAAAGAAAGAGGCGATGACTGTGTAGAACGTGCACGCAGTACACCTCAGTGACAGCGCACCCTCAATCTGCAAAGAAAGAGGCTCCATTGCGGCTCCATAATTGAAGCCAAGGAGCAACCACAAGACCATCCTCATCCAGCTAATTTTGACCTCTCAGCAAGGCACTGCGAATGAAAGACATTGATGCGGGCGAAAGCTTTGGGTTTGGTATGCTGTTGGCTCTCTCCGGTGCATGTAATTTTAATGAAAGAAGCCGGCGCAGAAGCTGAATGCTGAAACTGAATGGGTCTTTTCAGCTTAGTCGTGACATGAAAATGATTCAACGGATTGCTCAACCGTGCCCTGAACTGCGGGGCCATGTCTAGCTGCCAAAGCACAGCATGGCTTGAGCAAGCCAACCCTTCTCTAGGCAGCAACAAGACTGACTCTTCCGTAGTCCTCATTTATGAGAGGGGGGCCCATCGTGGAGCATCACAAGTTCAAGGTCTACAGACAAAACGCTCTTCTTTGCAACACAACCTTTGTGGCAATTGCAAAACATTGGGCCCGAACGCCAAGCACCACCGTTCCATCGACCAGAACATCGCGGACAATGTTGATAAGCACTGAGCCTCTGCTGGGTTCCGAGCACGTTTGATGATGTTGACAGTTTTAATTAGGTGCTTAGCGCAGCGAACCTCAAGGACACTGAAGGCCACGGAAAGGAAAGGAAAGGATAATGACAGTCCACTGAACGGTCACAACCCTGCTTGGAAGAAAAAGGAACTTTCTGAAGTCTCCACAGCTGAACTCAAGACATCTCAAGACTACCTCCCTGGACGCTCTCACTCTTGATCCTACTCTGCACCAGCAAGTTCAATTAGAATTCTGGTTTACAGGGGGCACTGCAACTTTCAATGATTCAGACGACAAGTGCAACATACAACCATGGAAGCAAGTGTTCCTGAACCTGAGAGATCGGCCAAGCAAGCAGCCCAGGCAGAGCATCGAGTAAAAGAAGGAGAAGGCAAAGGCACGATTCTCCCTGGACAGGGGCACGCAGCAGCAAAGAAGACCAAAAGCTTCGCGTGCTGTCAAGAGCTTGAAACGCACAAGCCCAATGCACGACTTGGCGATCCGCCTGTGAGTGTACCGCCGGACAGCAAGTGCTAGGACGGGGACACCAAAAGCCGCGCCCACTGGAGCAAAGGTCATCGTAGAGAACCACATCAGCTGCCTTGTCGCCAGGAACCCAAACGACAGCAAAAACGCCCACGGTGCTCTCCATCGCCTTGACGATGCCAGAGCACAAACCGCCCGGTACAGCGTCGAGCATGTGCAGCCTTGCATGTCAGCTGCGGCAATCTTGCTGGCAGACACTGCACATGGAGATTTCGATGGCTTTAAGCATTGGGCCTAACAGCATTGATCTTCGCACACCTAGACGATCAATCAGGAAGCCCAGAAGGAGGCCGACGCCTGACCACAAGATCACAAAGATCACATAAGATCACACAAGATAGCTCTCGTATCTCGTGTGCAACTTGAGAAGTGCAAAAAGCATGAGAATCGGTCCTGTGCAGGCAAAGCCATAGGCCCCATAAAGTCTTCCAGCTTCTTCGTCGGACATGCCATACTCATCTGAGACGTACGACCTGCAGCCAGCATCACTGCTATGGCTTGCACTTCACTGATTCACGGAGGTGCCGAGACACTGGCACAAAAATATAAGAGAAGCCATAATAGGCCGTGATCTCTGCGGCCTGTAAAGTACCAGGGGTATGCTACGCAGCATGCGCAGCTGTCCGCTAGAGCTAACTGTACTGCAACCTCTCCAACATCCTGCAACCCACCTATTTCAAGAAACTGCTAAATCGCCAAGACCGATCGTAATTGACTTGTGACTCGAGCCTTAATCGAGAACACTAAGAAGAGGTCATAGGGCGCCTGCTCTCACAAAGACTTGTCAGATAGAGCTTAATATGACGAGGATGTCTTGCCATCGCACCTGAAGGAGAGCAGCAGGTCCTTTCCACCTTGCAGGAGCTGTGCTAAAATGCCCCCAGACAGGCATGTGATTTCTAAGTGCCGCACCCTTTGCCGACCCAACTCTCTGCTACAACTGCGCTTTTGAGTTTGAGCTCCTCGTTTTCCTCTCGGAGCCTGAAGCCGTGTCTGCAGCATTTCAAGGTATCAACGCCTTTTGCCCCACCAACCTGGCCAGCTCAGTGAGAACGCCGGTGGCCAGCACCACCTTTTTCCGTTATGCAGCTCTGCTCATGTTTCAGAATTTGCGCAGCGGAGTTGGGCAGAATGCGACAAGCTCAGAGTTGAGTCTTCCGTTTTTCAATCTGGGACGTCGGAACTGCGGAGGAGGCATATGTACACTTTCGAGTAAGTCTTGCAAGTTGCCATAAGCTGCCCTGGCCCTTCTGACGTCCACCTGAAGTTCGCGCACTTTCGCCCGGAGGACTGCATTCTCCTCGCGCAGCCTCTCAGGAGGGGCACCGCAGGTTATTAGGTGGTTCTCGTGGAGAGCCGAATTCTGCCTCTGCACTTCTGCCGCATTGTGCTCTATGTGCTCTAGGCCTCACAGGTGCTCCAAGAAAAGCCGTGCGCCTCAAATCACCATGCGGCCTTCGGCATCCACTATCTCCTCTGGCTCGTGCACAGGCTGCACGATGGGGCTCTCTGTCGTCCATTCCATGATTCAGCCTGGTGACTACTGTCAAGAACTTCACGCTGAAGGCAAGGACAATAATACTGCTGCCACGTGTTGGAGGCGCCTTTGCAGTGAGCCATGCGCTGGCGTCACTGTAAATGGGCGCATCTAGCTCTGCGAAGGTCTCTCTTTTGGACGACTTTGGTAGCAAGGCTCAAGTCTTTAGAACTTGCAGTGTCTTGCTGTGTCTTTGAAGTCTGCATGCACGCTTGTCCTGCAATGAGGATGCTGTGGTTTCCATGGTCTGTCTGTTACAGGTGCCTGGCTCTCGCTAAAAGCTAGCAGCGGAGAAGTCAGCACCGTATTCAGCATCCTTCATTTCCTGCAACAGAAATTCTCCTTACAGGGCATCCACCCCGCAGAAGTGCGAGACCAGGTTGGCCAAGGAATAGCCACCTCGGAGGGCGAACCCTTGGACCCATGCAGAAGCTGACAACTTAGAAAGAAGGCTACAAAATCGCCTTGCATCCGCAGTGCTCGAGTGGCGAGCCCTGTGTCAAACCTGACACAACATCCTTGTCTACTTGTGCGGAGTAACTTGGTGGCTTGGGGCCCAGCATGTTGACTAGGTAGACAGAGAAATCACGCTGCAACCACATCACATCACCTGAAGCAATCCACAGAGGTGTTCAAACAGGTCGCGCCATCTTGGCTTGCAAAGATCCACGCGATCAGCACCGTGCAGCACCTTCAGGATGCGTGGATCAGAGAAGACCTTGGAAAAGTCATGAGTCTGCCATGAGTCTGCCAATCCATCGGGTGAGATGCAAGCCCACGGGCCTCGTTAAGCATGTGCGCTTGCTCAAAGATGTCGAAGGGATCTATCAGAAAATCTTTCTGCCGAGTTGACACCTGGGAGCGTGCGAGCACGGCCGGACCATGATTGCCTCACGGAAGGTTCAGTTGGGTCTGCCTGGACCAGGCATACGAATCCTCGGAAGGACCTGCGGGCTGTTGTTGTTGAGTTGCTGAGTTGCTTCTGAGGCGCCTAAGGGGAAAGTAAAAGCCACGAGCCTGAAGTCATGGTGCTCGACGTCCACCGCAATCTCGCTGCCAATGCATGTTGCCTTGATCTCCTTCACGACAATACAGGTACATACAGGTACAGCAACTGGCTGTTTTGTCTTGACTCGTGCAACTGATCCTCCACCATCTCTCTCAGATCTGCCTCTGTGCGCACCATGATTAGTGGCGTATCCTGTCAAACGGGACCCGGACAACCACGATCTGGTGAGTGTGAGGTTTGGTTCTTGATGCTATGAAAGCCCAGGATCGTGGGGTCTATCCTGAATCACTGCCCTCGCCTGCCCCATACCTTCCCCACAACCGCTTTTGCCAGTTTCCCGGTCAGAGCACCTTCCACATCTGTTACAAACTGACACGGCTCAGGTACGCACATTCCGGATAAATTATTGTATGACATACATAAACGTGGGTAATTTAGAAAAATGTCACTTCCCAATTTCAGGCCAGCGTGGTACTTTTCCCTATATAAACCACCATCTAGGGCGAGGTCCGGTGAAGTCGCTTTAACTTGCCCAGATAAAGCCCACGCTTCCTTCTTGCATGTTGATGTGCTTAGGTGCAGGGCAAATCCTGTCTGCGATGCAGCATCCAAGCAATCTTGCTTCAGCTGGTGCACCTCCATTCGGCGGTAACGACAAGCAGGGCGCGGTCGAAAGAAGTTGTCAGGCCAAGAAAGGCTGCTCAGCTCCTGGAGTTGCATTGAATTCCTCAAGCATGGGAGTACTCTGGAGTGCGCAAACGTCCCGAAATCAAAGCCCCACGTTGAACTAACGAGAGCCCTGCCAGTGCGCAAACGAGTTTGTCCTCTTCGTACGGATTGACCAAAGTGTCCTGATCTGCTAACACAACACTGGATCTGGTGTGGACCCATCTTCTTTCACTGCCTCGCTCGCGTCACCATGCCTCGTAGGCAGCGCTACCTCGACATCAGCTTGCATGATCTTGGTATGCTGATTATGAGCAAGAGCTGAGGCTACTGCTCCAGAGAACGGCCGTATGCCTGCCTCAGGTCTACCACAACAGAGTCTGCAATGAAAGCTTCTAAATGCGGACATGAACGTATCAAGCATGTGCCTTGCACTGAGCTTCCAAGAGTCTTGGACTCAGTGGCGTCTGCTCGTTGTGCTTGACTAACAGCCTGTAATCAGCTCACTTGCCATGACTCTACTCCCAAATTCTCGCAGTCCTGGGCACGAAGCTCGTCCGCTGATTGTCAACTAGCTGACGCCAGCGCACCTGCAAAACGGGCAAAGCCCCTGCGAGCTGGAGTCAATGCAGACAAGCCGTGCATCACAGGCACCTGTGGCTTGGGAGCACGGGTGCTGGTTGAACCTGTTCTTGCTCTTGCCGACGTGTTCTACCCTGACCACTTTCCGACACGTGACCTGTTGAGGGTGTTGGTGCGCTGTCTTCCTCCTCGACGAGCTCCTGACCAGAAAGTTGGCGAGACTGCTTTCAATCTGGAAAAGTCTGAGAATAGGTGAGTAGCAAACGGGCCTCGCGCTGCTTGCCGGCCTTGGCATCCCTGTCCAGCATGCAAAACCGTTCAGCCGGCTCGCCAGCCTCCAGTTTGCTAGCCTGAGGTGTGCGTCGACCTTCTCGAGCACATCATCCAAGCTGTCAACGAGGAGATTGAAATTCTTCAAGTCCTGCGCACGTGTGCAAAAAAAGTTGACAACCGGCTGTTATAGGCACAAAACCAGCTGGGTTCTCTGAAATGACGTGTGGCTTCGTAAATGCAACTTCTCCAACTTAGCAAAAGTATGGCCAGGGCTCAAGTGTCTCGGTGTCTCGGCTGACCCACAAACCATGCTCGTGCTCAACTTCTGGATTTGGGCTGGCTTTGCACCTTGGACCTCGCTGCAGCCCCGTCCTCTGGTTTGGTAGCTTGGTGCAACGACTGTGCCGAGTAGGATAAAATTTGGTGCACCTTACAAAACTAGTGACATGGGCACCGACTACAGCGCTGCAGCGAGGCTCGCGCGGCCCCCAGGGAGCGGTCGCCGAGATGCTTGGAGGAGGCCAAAAAGTCTCTGGATCCCCTTGCAGCCGGCGGCTGGATCATTTTGCTCCACTCCTTGCGGTATACCTGCCTGCGGATGGCGTGCTCTTCACCCTGTGGCAGCAGCTTGGAATACCGCCTGAACAAACGTCCCAGGCATATCTGCTCCCGATCCATCACTTGCACGGCTCATACGGCTCAGGTCGGGACACCAGCTCAACCAGCTGGGGCAGCAGCTTCTCAACGAAGTGTGGTGTCTCCAAACGCGCCCTGAGGCACAAGGCCTGCAAAGTTGCAAGATATTGCGATGCGCCTCCAAAACAGGTTCAAATTTCCAAAAGCTCCTCGTCGACGGCTGTGCTGTTGTGCACTGCCATGCTCTACTAGCAAGGACTGTCGTAAAGCCGCACGGAAGGCTGGTTGCGCCCAATATGCACAGTTACGCTCAGGATTGGCTGTGTGCCGAGACAAACCGCCAAACCCAGTTTCTTTCTTGCTTTGTTAAAGTTGCGAAAGAAACTTACCCATAGCTAGTGGAGCGGAATATGAGCTGATGTAATTTCCACCGAACTTGAAGCCGAGAACAGCTTGCAGGCCAGCTGACTGAAGGCACGCACATGTAGAAGCCTTTGCAGGCAAGCTCCAGCATCATGTTGTGGAGATGCCAACCCTCTTCCGTACGCAATATTAGTATCTAGTAAATGCCAAATCGTACCAAACCCTATTTTTCGCAACCAAAACTATGATGACTCCACCTGTCTACATAAAGTGCGGAACCAAACCTCTCTCCCTTCCAAAACATGTGTCTATTGTTCTTGCCCACATGTTTGCTTGCCTTCATGATCTACGCTGCATACTGCAGGCTTGCTCATCTTCCAGGTTTAGCAAACACACCAAATTGCAAAACTGTTGTCTAAGCTGCCAGCATCCCTTCCGATCCCTTCAGACTCCCAGGAAAAAACTTTTTGCTCACCCTGTCCGCTGACATGCCCTAACATGTGGGGTCACCACGGCTGAGCCCACCTTGCCGGCACTTCTTTGGCTCGGCAACGCTGTACATCGCTTGGCACGGCTCAAGGCAAAAGGCTGCTGAAGCGTTCGTTAAACAACACCTCGGCGCATGCAGGGAATGCGAAAGCTCCCAGCCCGGCTAGGCAGGGGTGCCTTTGTGACGCAGCTGGGTAATCTCGGCTGCGCTGAAGCCAGCATCGGCCAGGACGGTTTCGGTATGCTCGCCCAGGCTGGGCGGAGGCTGCCGGTATGATGCCGGGGTCCTAACAGTGCGGAACATATGCCAGCGGCGCGAGTGAAGGCAAAAAGAGAGACCTAAGTTGCAGCAAGTGTCGAAGAGAACTTCAAGGGTGAAGCCACCAGCTTGGCTGGGGCATGGCCTGTGCGCTGTGCGCTGTGCCATGCACTTGAAGCAAATCCTTCTTTTGTGAACGCTGCTCTCTTAGACAAGACCCGCCTTCGACGGGCATCTCGATGACCATGTCGCGCCTGAGCTTTCGTGGGACAGGAGCAGTGAGCAAAGCGATCCTTGGACCGAACAAAATCAGCCCAGTGTCGCTTTCACTTGAGGGTCTTCAAAGACCTCCTGCTAAAGCAATTGGCCAGGCACACAGCCATATGAAGCAACAGCCCACAGACTCCTCCAAATTCTTTATCGGCGAACAGCCAATGCTGGCATTCTCCAGCTCTTGCAACCACCATTGCACAGGCCTCTTCCTGCCACACAGCTACAAGCAGCTACAAGCGTCTATCACCAAGAATGAACGTCCCGCCTTGTGATCGCGTTGCAGGTCTCGGTAACCAGCTTCCTGACAAAGGAAACAAGCAACGACGTCTCCATGGTCACAAGCGCTGATGCTTTCTTAATCCAAGGCCTGTTGTCCACCCGCGCTGTTTGCGAGTTGAAGCGACTATCGTTCAACAGCGCTGGAGCATTTGCCGCTGGATCGGCCTGAAGTCACATGTCGAAGTCACTGTCATTCAAGAGCCTTCTCTGTGACAGGACTGAGAGGCCTTGTCTGCCACGGCAACAAAGCGCTTGAAGGTAGGATCATTCCCGACGGCCAGGATAAAGAAGCCGTCAGAGGCCGGCATGACCTGCAGCGGTACTGACCTAGACGTTTACAAGGTTAAAATATCAGGCTCCTGAATCCAAACTCTGTCACAGCGTAATAATTGACTTGGCAAATCGCAAAGGTCATTCATCGTTCTCATGTTTCTTGAGGATCTGAACACTTGCAATCCCAGACATGCCTGGTAGGGGACGATGTTGGGATGTTGGTTGCCCAAGCGTTGAGGTAGCTTCCCTGTGGAAAGGAAGTTGCTGGCCTGGTTTGCCAACATCGCCTGCAAGGTAGCGTGGGTCTAGTTGCCGGCAGTGTCTGGCACAGCTTCACGTGGAGTTTGCGGGGCCCCGGCTGTGGACACGTCCAGCATCCCAACATCCTCAATCCACATCAAAAAACTTGCAAAAGCTTGCCAGATCTAAAGGTGGCGGAGAAATCGCAAACAGCTAGTCCCAACACACAGGCACCTTTCAGCAACAGCCAGCTGAAACATAGATACCCATGCTCTTGATTTTTCAAATGCAGGACTGCCTCCCTCAGAAAGAGTTGTTCGAATGGAGGCGCGCTTAGCATGATGATACTTGCTACTTGCGAAATCGAAGCTTTTTCATGGAAGAGTTCTGAAGGGTGGAGAGGTTCTGTGAGTGTTCGCTTTTAGCTTGTGCCTCGGATAAATGTTGAACCTCGACATTGCCCCTGGGTCTGGCAAGTGCCAACTGTCCCCGAATTCGGGCAGTGCTGCTGGCCATCTTCACGACTAACTCCGCATTGACCAAATTGTGCAAAGGGCATGTTGGCAACAATGCGAATAAGACAAACATGCAATATCTAAAATGAAAAACAGTAAAGCAACAGATGCCACCGTAACACTAGAACGACAACGGGATGGGAAAATAACAGAGAAGGAGGAATGGTAAGAATGGTAGTTGTTATAAGAATCGCCGAAAAAACGTCAGCACTCAAAACACACCTAATCAGCTTAATCATATGAAAAAAAGAAATACTTCGCCGCCGAACCCTCTCTTTCTCCCCCGAATCCACCCGAAAAGATCAGATTTTAGGTGATGCACCCCTCGAACCCTTTTGGATTTTGAAAAGTGTGAACAGTCGCAGGGATCGCGGAGCTCAGGGTTGCAATCCTCGTAACTGTCCTCGCTTTCAGATCCTCACGTACACACAGCACTACATGCGCTTTCAAACGGAAAGTTGACCCGACTTTCTACATTCATAATATCTGCATGAAGATGTTGCGATTGAAGCTGGAAATATACGTAAATCCTGTATGTGTAAAACAATCCAGTACAGGGTGAGCGCTGTGGAACTACAGCTAGGACAGCGCTCTGAAATAACGGCACGCACAGCACCACTCTTCGAAACAAATTCGAAGCTGCGGATCGCCTCCTCTTCGTGCTCTACCCATGTTTCGTTGTGTCCACCCCGGCTTCCAACCCCCTCACTTTCACCCCTTGCCACCAAGCCCCGCCCGTCATGTTTTTCTTTTGAAAATTACAATTTCCAGACTGTGAATCGTCTCCTCAACCCCTTTGCACCCCTGAAGCTGTGAATTGTCCCGCCTTTGCCGAATCTTAGCTCCCTTCACCCCTGACCCGCAAATTAGACGTTTTTTCAGGTGTGTTAACAAAACCGTCCCTTCTCTGCCTGCCCCCCCCCCCCTTCCCGGACCTGCTCTCCCCGCCACCCCTGTTCGGTAACTTCCCCTTCAACTCCCCCTCCTTCCACCCCTTCACCCCGCCCATCCCACAAATCGCCATGTTCATATTTCTTACAATTTCAACTTCAGTGAATCCTCCTTCTCCCTTCCTCTCACCTACCAACTGGCCCTTGCTCCCAACCCAACCTCCGTTCACTCCCACCCCCTCCCCACCCCATTCCACCTTTGCGTCGATGTCCCTCTCCTCATCGTGAGCCCTCCGCTCTCTCCCCAACCGCTCCCCACCTTCCCACCACCTGCTCATCGTTCGCCCGCGCCCAAAGAACCCGCCCCTGCACGCAACTCACGTAGCCAAGAACTGAAGGAAAGCAGGAGGTGCGAGTATATCATGCAGGTAGTAAAAAGCACCCCGAAGCCCGGAAATAAAAACAAGAGAAAAATACAGCACGGGCTACAGCACAAGCCATTCGTGCTGAAACATGATCGGCTGCTCTCGCCAGGTCTTGCCAAGGGTCCACATGCTGGCCCTCTCCCGTCAGAGCCGCATGGCGGAGAGCAGCCAGAATGCCGATCACCTGGCGGCAGCATCAAACTGAACACATGCTCTGAACTCCACATTCATTGAAGGAGGTCAGCTATTGCTGCTGCTTAGACACCCCATGCAGCCCGGCGAAGAGATCGTGGATTGGGACTCCCACCTTCATTGGCTCGCCCTCCACCTCACCAGTCACGCTTGAGAATAGCCCTAGTGAGTGCGCCGGATTCCAGAATCAATGGAAATTTCTTCGAGACCTACAGCAGACATGATCCGATGTCACAAGTCAACACGACGGAAAAAAACACCGCTCGCCTGCTGCAATACCTGTCTCTAGAAACTGGCATCAACGGCCTGGAAGCTTCTGCCGAATCCAGCATCTTTCATGCAAGAGAATGCCGTCTCGACATAGAGTCTGTTCTATCCAACTCTACGGCGCTTATTTCTTCTTGAAACGAGTGGGAGTTCAAAAGCTCAAGCAGACTCCAGCAGGCATCCTCAACGCAATAGCAGCACTTAAAACACTCTTCAAACACGGAGCTGGCAATTCAGCGTACATACTACGCGAAGGATTGCCCAAGATTCAACCATTGACGCCAAAATTGAAGTTGATCTCTTGTAACTCGTAACCACCAGGCTTGCATGGGAGGGTCCGCCTCCCCAGTCACACTCATGAAGCCACCCATCGCCTCTCAGCAAAGGAAATCTCACTAAATATAGCTTGAAAAGCTCTTGCTTGCTTGTGTTTGCCACCTGCAGACTGTCTGAACAGGAGCTGGGATAGCTACTCGCCTAGTCTTCAGAAAGCCCGGCCTGCACGAGTGCATCGTATCCGGGGCGTGGGCCTCGATAATACAGAACCCTAGCAGCGTGTCACCGAGCGATGCAGCATCTGGGCCGAGGACTGTACGGCCCTGTTTGCCCGAACCCGGTGATGGAGCAGTAGACCAAAGAAGGGAAATGGCTTTGAAGATCTTTGTAGCCTCAGATGACTTTCAAGACAGCCTGGAACCTGACGGTGGACTGACTTGGCTGAGCCGCCGAGCCCGTACTTATCCAGAGTCCCGGTTTTGAAGTTCTCTACGAGCACGTCGCTGCTCTTCAAGAGGCGCCGGAGGATCTCCTAGACAATCTCAACATGCAGCCAGCAACATCCAGCAGCGCTGGAGGCACTGCAAAGCAGCTGATCAGGTCCTGTCCCTCTGGCAGGGTGTAATTCACCGTCACCGAGGCCTTGTTGCGGTTCTGTGCCGCAAAATATGCAGCCATAGGCTTCGTGTCCTGAATTTTCTGCATGTCGGTCAAGTTTGGCAGCACAGCGTGCGGAGGCCAGGAGAAAGTACACCAAACAAAAGATGCAGGTCGGGGCGGAGCAGTTTCATCTGCTGCAAGGGCTGCATCATGATCATGGGAAGATCCATGTGTGTGTGTGTGTGTGTGTTGCAAGTCGTGTCCTTTGCCAGACCTGTACTAACCCTGTTTTTCAAACAAGCTTTCTGCCTGGGTAGGCATGTTACGATACACAAGTGTTGCATACTAACTTTGAGGAACCACGGGATGTTTCCTGCCTACTTCAAACTTTAGTTATCTTTACCTATGCTCCCAATGAATGGTGGGTGTGTAACTGTCTAGCCACCAAATATCCCCCCAAACCCTCTCCCAAGGAAACAGTATCAGAAGGCTTCCGTGTCCACTCCAAATCGTCCTTTGCCACCCCACCCTCATGAGCGTTCACAGGGTCAGATGAGAGGCCTCTCAGAATTTTTCTGATTCAGTGGGTCTAGGTCGCCAAATCCAGCAACATTCCGGGGTCCATGGTCCATTAATTAGGACAGATCTGCGAGGCTGGGTGTCCAATAAAAACTCTTCAGAGGCTCTCTTAAAATCAGATTGTCCTCCGTAGCACCGGGAAGAAACGGAGGCGCAAAGCCGCGCGTGTCATCGCCGACTTCAGGTCTCTCGATTTTTGTCACTTTCGCTCCCAGGTCGCCTAGCACCTGTGTGCACGAGGGTCCTGCACACACGAACACTCAGTCATGCGAAAGAATATCATGTCTTCTGGTACCCCATAGTCCTGCCAGCACTCGGGTCATGTCCAATACTCGCACACCTGTCACAAGAACTGCGCGGAATACAGGATCCGGCATGGCAACAGCTGCTACACATGCTCTTCCACACCTGCGAGAGGACCAGGTCTGGAGTCACTGGAAAAGTGACGAAGAAGGCGTGCCAGCACCTGCTGAGTCTGTCGCTGCAGCTGGGAGGGCTTGCAACAATACAAGCCTGAAGTCTGGGCGAGCATGCCGGCGAACGCAAATAAATCATCAGGGGAAGGAACAAGAAGGACCTGTGGCCGCTTTCCGTATTACATCTTCCCCTGGGGGCTGTTTTTGGGCTTGTGGGCTATTTTGGACACCAAGTGCGGCTGGCACAGCCGGAAGAAGCTTGGGCAAGAGACGCTGGGACACAGTGTGTAACTTGGCGCGCTTGGTGCAAGGAAGGTGCAGATCAGAAGATCTCATAAACTTTGCCCTCTCCAGCGGAAACTTGCATAGACTCACTCTAGAAACATTTTGTTCGTCCTGCAAGCAACTCTCGACCAGCTGGTGCAGAAGCTTCGCAACGAAGCTTGGCGTCGATCAGCAGCCAGATTTGCCTAGGCCTAAACCCTTCGCCGTGATTGCTTCAGCCTTTTCGTCATTTTTGAGTTTTCGGAAGGCACCGTTTGGTTGTCAAAGAGGCAAACTCACAGGCGCCTGTGAATAGACATGGCAGCCTTTGGGGGTAGGGGCTGAGGTGCTGATTTGGAAACCCGGCCAAGCCATTGTCGCCCAAGGAAGCTCGAGCACGCTTTGTTGGAATGCATGGCCAGTTAGCCAACAGTTCCCGCAGGGACCGGACATCCAGCGACCAAGAGCTCTGCTTGACGTCCTGGAAGCTCCATTGCAGCTGTTGTGGCGGTTGCAATATGTTGCAACGTTGCACGTCTGCCGAGGAGTCACTCGGGCTCATCGTGTCAGAGTCTCAGTGCCTCAACATTCTAAGGCCGTGGGCGGGGATGAGATGGTCTCGGAATGTCTCAGAATCATCTTGGGGGAGCAGAGTCATGGCGCCGACGTTGGCGCAGTCCGCTTGCCAGAACCTGACAGGTCACAAGCAACACTTCAAGAGGCCACTTGCCAGCAAACCGTACGTTCGCAAGCTTACGTCTGCAATATCGCCTTACCATTTGCCTGAGCACCAACCCTGCAAGCCAAGCAACATGAGGGCTATCGGCATCGCACTCGTCACACTCTGCACCTTAGACAACGCAACTTGGCCCATTGACCAAGAATTTTTCTGGATTCTAAACGCTAGGCGCTACTACAACGAAAGTGGGACAAACTACAAGTGCCTGCCATGGTACCACACTCTGCCGTGCAGTCGGCAGTGCACTCTGCCTGTGGGGCCTCGCAGCCTGGATTCTCAGCCGCACAGGGCGGGACGGGCGCAGGTGAAACTGCCCTCGTTGTTCTCACAAATGTCGGTGTAGGTGCCAGGGAATTGGCGAGCTGTAATATTCCTCGTGGGTTGCCCCGCACAGACATCATTCCTGCCCGGTTGCACTCTCATTACCTAACATCTGTCACAACGTACACTGCTGAAGATGGACCGACTGGGGCGCTTGCGGGGGTGCGCTGCCACAAGGGCTAAGACCTCAGCGCGGGAAGCACAATTCTGTTGCAAAAATGATAAAAGGTTGCTTTACACGTCAGCGCCTCTGCATGGTTCTCGCTGGATAGGACCAAGTGGCCCTCTCGTCCTCTCATCAAACCATGGCCCTCTTTGAGAACGGTGCTCGTGACCTTTCCTGCCCCGGCTGCAAACGGATCGATCTCACGCCACAGCAACGGCCGTGGAACCTGCTCGGCATGTCCAACAAGAAGCGATCAAATAGAAGTAGATCGGAGGCCAGAACTCGCTTGAGGAGGAGGCGGGCGGCATCGAGGGGCTGCAGGCCCAACACATCCTGTCACAGCTTCCGCTTGACCCCTGTTAGTCTTGTCATATCCACAACTTGGCTCTACTGAATTGAAACTTAGCTGTGCGATATATCTGCAACAAGTTTCTTGGCCAAATCCTAGCATGCGTCCTGCTGCACTATTTTGATGCTCACGTCGCTGGAGAGGGGAATGCCTGCACTCACATGCCCCAATACCGCATCAGGCGGTTATTATACTTGCACACTCTGAGGGCACAACGGTGACGTGCACTGAGCACAACGTGAAGGAACGGGCCTGTTACACGGTAGCATGCCGAGCATAAGCGACTCATGTAGCCATGGAATGGACAAGAACAATTCAACTGAGGAGCATCTGTGCAAAAGGCCATCCAAAAGGTGCAGGAAGCTTGAGTCCGCAGCATACCCATCCTCAGGCCAAACAGGGAGCCAAAGCGTTGCACACTCCTCTTTTAGAAGAAAACCCAGAGCTGCGAACGACGTCGTCCAACATCAACACCAACTTGCCACCTTGGTGGCAGCATGCGATCTGCTCTGAGCAGTGTGCTGAGGTCCCCCGGACATGCCAGGACACTCAGGGCGCCAGATCTTGCAGGGCATGCGTGCCGGAGCGGGCCTCAGTCTTCATTCTTCATGCGTCTTTGCCTTCCAACTACGTCAGCTGTGGCTAGGCAGCGGTCGGGTCAATGCCCAGAACTTGTGGAGGGTGCTGGCAACACTGTGCAACGAAGTAGCCTGGCAGCTGGCATCGCACCACAGATCTCATGATACTCGGGGCTGCAGCACAGGGCCTTGCGCGATACGGAGCGATGCGCAGTCCTCTGCATTGCTTCGCTGTTCAATCAAAGGTGCTCGATAAGCTCAGTGCCCCACACGTTTTGAGCACATAGAGCTCGCAACTTGCTCGGAGAGGCACGGGCACGGAGCCACCTTCTGCCACACTTGAACGCTGAAGTGCTTCTGGACTGAGCTCGAAGCCTGGTAAGCTTCTCCAGGGCTTTGACAACTGCAGCCTCCCAGAACGTTGATCGAGTAACAAATAAAATCCATGTTCCCCAAGCCGCCAAGCTGTCCTGGCCTGCAGAATTCCCAGCCACGCCTCGCTCCCAACATCCACTGTCTGCCTCGCCTGCCCTGCCTGTGCATGCAGCAAAAAGCTTCTACAAGTGTCAGGTGCTCAGTGACTTTAGATGCTGAAACTGCTGCTACGAGAGAACTTCACAGTAGCTCCACATGATCCCATGCGCTTCGTTCAAACACCTTGGACTCTGGTTCACGCGCTGCGAACTTCTTGGAGTTAATGCTGCAAGGCTATCTGTGCGTTCTCATCATGCAGGAAGTCGTTGTATGTGCTCATTCGCATCTGAAACCTTAACCTAGGAAGCTATGCTGGCATGGAAATACGTTCCTGCTGTAAGCATGTACCTCCCAACATGACATCGACAAACGTCGGAAAATGATTCCACGTGGTTAGCCTCCGAACATCATGAATCATAACAGGCATGACTCGACATGACTCAGTACGAGTAGTGGATTCCAACAATACCGGCATCCACGCCTCCGACAGCTTCGTTGCAAGACAAACACAGCCTCCGTGCAACGTTGCGCACACGTGCAGTGCGTCCATAACCTCATGTTTGTTGGGCGCACCATCTTGATAGGCGAAGAGGACTGATTGCCAGACTGCAGTCGCAGGAGCGCAAAGCCAATCAGTCGAACCGTCAAACCTACATGCTGCAATGCTCCTACTCCCTAGAATCAGACATTCACACAGATTGGGTCCGCTACAAGAAAGCTTGAAAATGGATTACATGGATTCTCAAATGGCACTGGTCAATCTTCAGAGCTCAGGCTGTTAGGCGTCTATTCCGACCGTCGCTTAATCTCTTCGGTCAGCTTTTACTCAAGGCCTCCAAGCCTAAACACTGCATAACATGTGAAGACGGCTTATCGCCGAAAGTAAACCCTCCTCTAGACTCTGAACCCGGTAAAGGTTGGCAGATGGACCAACTCTGATAGCAATTGCTTGAGCTGGACACATCCATTCGAAGGGTCATGCGAGATCAGGATTTCCATCTGAGCGCTGAACAGCAGATCTGCCAACTCCTGCAACCCCTCCAGCACAGAATAAAAGGCATCGCCTGGCATGCGGGTAGCCCACGGGACCAAAGAAACAGCTTGTGCATCTGACAAGTCAGATGTTGCCACGCAGCGCATGGGACCTGTTCTTCAGAATCTGCAGCGCGCTCCAGATGTCTGCCCATCGTCCGCAGAAATCCTTTCTCTTAGGGTGTCGTGAAGCAACTTAAAGGAATCTACATGTTGGCAGATTTGGCAGCGGTATCATCTGTGCTAAACTCCTAGATCCCCCTCAATAAGCGCCACTTTTTCAGGAGTTTAGACTCTAGCTCATCTGGCCTCTGGCAATGCAGGGAGGGGAGCACACGACTCCATGCCAGCAAGTCGTGCCTTCGACTGCAATGATTGCAATATACTCCAATACAGAAGAGCACTCCACATACTGCACAATGAGAGACTCAGCCAAAAGCTGTGTGAGTTGCCTTGGACTTGATGGGGCCGTGGTCTTGCTCTGACCTGGCAATCTTCCTGCTTCAACACTGCTTCAACACTGCAGCAAGAAAAAGCTGTTTTGACCTCCGGCTACCCAGGCCCGCTGATGTCGACGTCGTGGGGTGCCGCCTATTCCTCGCTGGGCAAGATTCGAGTCATGCATTCAGATACTGCTCTCGTCCCGGCCTTCTTCTGTGGGTACTTCTATGACACGGTGCTGGCGTGGCGGACCTACCGGCTTCAGTCTCATGCTACACGGCAACCATTAAATGGTTGGAGAATTTTTTTGGCAGTGAAGAGGCCTCAGGCCAGATCTGGCATCTCCATTGTTTGGGGAAGACGCTGCCGTTTTGGCAGCCATTGGTCCTTGGAGGCAGCAAGTCCGTTCCAGATGAGCTTCGCTCTAACGCGCCGATTTTACTGCAGCTGCCGCTGACAAAGTATTCGGGAGGCCACATCCAGTGCGGCACACAACCGCAAGCCTTCCCGCAGGTCATCTGGCAGAGCACAGTCGGCTTGAAGCAGCTCGTTGGGCAGGCGAACGCTCAAGGACGAGGCGTGCAAGAAAATCCGAGGCAGCCAGTCGCTCCTTTGTCCGTAGTGGGCATCTCCAACAAGGGGATGGCCCAGGCTGGCCAGCTGGGCGCGGATTTGGTGCATCCTGCCGGTATGGAGTCGGATCCTCACCAAGCTGACTGCTGCGGAGTCTGGGCCCCGCAGGTGTGCAGTTTCCAGAATCTTCAGGATGGCTCGATGGCCACGGGCACCAATCAAACTACGGCGGCTCGCGCCCGAGCCTTCAACGCGAAGCTTCATGTCAAGCAGCCTCGGGCCTTTGACAAACCCTTCGCACAGGCAAAGGTATTCCTTGCGAGCCTTGAAGCTAACAAGGCAAAGATGGAGGCGATGGAAACCTTGGTATGTCTTGGCGCAGAGAATGGGGCCTGATGTGTCTCGATCGAGGCGGTGCACTAGACCGAAGTCCGCATTTTGGTCGCTTGCAATTGGCCAGGACCGACCCAGATTCTCACGCAACCAGTCTTGCAAAGGCTTTCCTTTGGCCCCAGCACGCCACTGAACCTCCACCTCATTCTCCTCCTCGAAATTCCCCACAGATACCGTCCAACCAGCTGGCTTCCACAAGATGCAGACATCCTTCCTAAGCGGCAGCAGCGCTGACTTGAAAAAGGTTCTCATTTCATCTAGCAAGCTCATTTAACAAATCCTCAATCTTCCGAGCTTCAGCTCCACCAAGATGTGCGGTGTCTCAGAATTGCCTTCTTGAAAGCTGTTGGCTACCAGCTTTTGGACAGGATTTTGGGAATCCATCTGGCGGGCTCCTGAGCCAACACAAGTGGAGCTCTTAACCCTGCTGAAAAAATGTTGCGGAAGCTGACGAAAGCTGCTGAGAGTCGATGGTTGAGCACTTCTTCCACGCGAGAGATCACCTTCACCACAGGCGGCATGGAGCCTGGGTCCGTGGCCAAAGCCAAAAGCTAAAAAAAGCTTGGCAGCCCCTTCTGCCTCCAGTGAAAAGTGCCAGCGCAGACACCAGCCCGAGGAGATGATCGTTCCTGCAGCGATTTGCCATTCGCTACAAACTGTGCTGTGCCCGGCATTGCCCGGCCTCTCCCGACCACTCGCATCCCATCCATCTCGGTGCATGGCCAAAGTGGCAAATTGACCGGTGGTTGCATCCAGCATACAGATGTCAAAGTGCGCCGTAGTGCCGGATGCCCTTGGCTCACAAAGGCCATGCAAGTTTCAGTATTTTCCAATGCAGGCATGCTAGCAGGCCAAGTGACCGCGCGGTGTTAGATGATCCTGCAGGCGTTTGAGTTGGAAACCAACGACTTGGTCACAGTAACCAAAAGCCCTGAAGCTTAGGGCTTTGGGCTTTCAATCGCCTTTACGCAAACGCAGAATTGTGCGTCCTTGCAATGAGAGCTCAGCAGCGTGTTCAACGGTTCCGGCTGTTGAGGCACTCGTTGGCAGCCCGCCATCCAATGCTGGCACAGTTGCAGACCGGGCCGCATTGGCGATGCCTTGCGCAGAAGGTTCGCTCTGAGGGCTCACCACGCTTCCAGGCAGCACCGTCAAGGGCAATGCTTCCACAGCCTCGCCAGAAGCAGCGTCCGCAGCAACAAGACAGCGTCAGAAAACAGCACGAAGCATCATGCAACGCCATCCCCAGTGCCTGGGCTGTTCCAGGGCACCACAGCAAGTTGGAGGCCTCTTGCGCTGTGGAAGCTGAATCCGCTGACCTCGAAGCTTGAAGCACTGCCTCAGCATTGCGGGGTGTCAGAAGTCGTCTGGCAGGTCTTATGCCACGACCTCACTCTCATGCTTGCGTTGGTCTGGGATGTCTGGGTGTCCCTGCGGTTTCTGACATCTCTGTGAGCTGATCGCCGTAGTGCTTGATAGAAGCGGGCTTCTGTGCAGTACTGGCGGGCTCCTGTGGTTTGGGCTCCCACTACTGTCGCACTGCCGCCTTGGCCAAAGCAGCTGAGGCTGGCTCACCGCGAGATGCCAAGTGCCCCGAACCCCAAGAAGCGTTGGCCGCATGCTGCGCCTGGAACTTGTCAAAGCGCGTTGCTGCGGTGGCACCCGTTGGAGCCGAGCACATGCAAACGCAGGTGCTGCGACACCGGACCAAGTTGGAGATCGCCTGCGCAGCTCCGCGGTGGAAGTGTGGGATGGCAGCTTGTGCCATCGCTGAGAGCAGGGGTCCACGGGAGCCTTGGAAGCGAGTGGAGTTTTGAGCAAGGTTGGCTGGGCCCTGCAAACTGGACTCCGAGAGCTTCTGCTCGCTGGCGCCCAGAGTTGCAACTTGCAACAGCACATGGCGAAGCCGCGCCGAGGCAGACGTCCGCGAGAGGTTCGACGGACCCTGGGTGGTGAACTCGTGCGTAATGCCTTGAGCAGATCACGCCAGTGCCTCCGATAGCGGGATGTCATCCACATCTGACTTTGCACGGCCCTAGCCAATGTTCGAAAGGTCCTTCGCGCTGCGCAGCAGCTTATCTGCCAAATCCTGTCAAGCAGAGCCCCTTTTGGCGCAGGAGTATGCAGTCTGGAAGGGTGAGGGTAACAGGAATGCATGAGAAACTAGTTCAAGACAACTTGAGGGTCTCAGCAGAGCCGTCCTTTGTCTGCAACAAACGCTACTCCCGGAGCACCGCCTTGCCGAGTGCCCATGCTGTTGCTGCCAGGTCCTAAATCTTGGAATCGCTGTCGCAGGCAGCGTCCGCTATCATTCCCAGCAGAATCCCACCATGAGTTCCCAGCGCTGTACATGCCTTCCAGGGCGCAACATCGTCTCCCAAGATCCATCAACACCAACCACCGACAATTGAAAACCGTCACCTACACCAGATCCACCAATTCCTGCGCGCTCAGGAATGCTAAGGTCCGCTGCTGCGTGAGGGTGACAATCTCCTTGCGACAGTCCTGGCTTACTGATCACCAACTATACCCCATGGCGGCAACAGGTGGCACAGAGGTAGTGGTCCTGACCCTTCCGTCGCTCACGGGCAAGCGATCAAAGGGATTCCACGGCTTGCTTGGCCCCAGCTGAGCACTGGCAGCGCCTCAAAGGGTGGCTCTGTATGCAACAAGCTTTCCGGCAACGGCTCTCCTGGCAGTTCACTCCGGCCTCTTGATGCGTGAAGAAAAAAAGCTCGGAGCAGCGAGGGTGCATCTCCATAAGAAAGGGGTCTGACCCTCTGCCAGCCTCCCTTTGCTGCCTCAAGAAGTGTCCGGGCCTCCAAACGAGTCAATGAGCTCAGCTTCAACTTGATTTGTTTGGCCCACACCCGCCTCGAAGTACACAGGCATCGTGGCCCCGGAACACGGAGCCAGGCCAAGCATCCATGGCGGCAGTGGCAAACGTATCTTCAGCTTAGAAGGTTGCCCTGTAACTTGAGGTCCTGATTAGGTGCCTCCAATTTGCCATGTCATCCCCCTTCTGGCAGGACTTGACAAAAAGATTTCGCCTACCCAAGCCCATTGCATCATTATGAATCAGCTAGCATCACAGCAAGACGGGCAACCAGTAACCAAGAATCCAAGCAAGCTGATTGTAAAAAACAGATGCTGAGCACAGAGCCAACGGGCCCATCACTTCCACGGCCAGTACTCGATGAGGACTCCTGCTCTTGCAAGCTGGAAAACACCATCCAAGAATAAGACGTGCTGACATGCCAGAGAACCCAAACACTTCGGCCTTATTACAGCAGTCGGCGGCATCAGAGCTGGACTCGGCTTCGGCTGCCTTCTGCTTTGCGGCCACCAAGGCATGGGCACTGGCATGGGCGCTTGCGTGAGGCCAGGAGTCAAAGAGGCCCATGCCTACCGCCCAGGGTTTGCAACAGACACTAAGAAGGCTTGCTGCAACAGCCACCTCTGCCACCTCTTTCTTTTGACAAGGCACTGTGGTCGCCTTCGCTGGGGAGGAGCTGGAAGCCTGCAGACCGAAAAAATGTCGAGCTGTGATAGTGTGTGTGACTGCCGTGGAAGAAGCCATGCATCAAAAAGCGCAGTCCTGCACCAAATTCTGCAGTCTGACTGCGGATCACTGCGTTAGCAGTATTGAATGCTCCCGCAATGGGCCGGCCAGCGAACAAAGCACCTATGATTCAACTGCAGGCCCTTCAGAACGCCAGCGTTGCAGTGTACGTCGAGGCACCATAGAAAGAAGTGATGAACAGGCGGGCGGACTTGTCAGAGAGGCTATCGGTCGACCAGCAGACGACATGCTGGATTCCCATACGCACGAGTCGCGATCCTGGGACCGCGCGTGGCTTTGCAACTAGGGTGACAAATGCACATCCATTGCCAACATCTTGATGGCCCTGAACCACGCTTCTTGCAACGGGGTCCTAGCTGTTGTAGGCCGCAGCAGTTGAGGACAACGAGCTTTGGCAAGACAAGCTTTTCTCCTCTGCCCAAGCAGCTAAGAAAGTTGTTTGGGAAACTTGTCCGGAGTAAGCTAGCACGAATAAGTCCTGCGGTTGCCCAAAACATGTCTTCAAGAAGCTGGGCCTAGACGCATCTGAAGGACAAGGGAAGGGGAACCTTTGGCCACCGCCAGTATGCTTCGGCCTCGAGGGGAGTTGCTGTGCCGCAGCCATCCTCCAGCAGCAGCCGACCTTCTACCCCATGTGCTGAGATGTGCCTCAGCTTGGAACCATGGCAGCGATGGCCAAGTCTTCTAGAACCCTGCGGTGCGTTTTTGGGGAGCACGTATCCTGCGGCGGCAGATACATGACGTCTAGCCCGGGCCAGCGAAGAAGCGCACTTCGCAAGCTTGAAGCTGTCAGAAGCTCCGGCGCCAGACTCAGGCAGGGCATGTGAGGGAGTCACATGCTGCATGTGCGTGCGCCACACGAACAACGCCAACACGCGGACGTAGGACTACAGTAGCAAGTAGGGAGCAGATTTCCCGGCCTGATCCTCGGCGTGTCCTTGGAGAAGTGTCGGCCGGGGCAGTACAAACAAACGGTTCAAGCAGCAAATGCTTAGCTTTGCGTACCCAGGAACACGCAGCGCTGAGTCCTGATACGATGCGAGGAGCGCGGCCCACTCCTGCAACAGAACCCCAGATACTTCAAGCAGACATTCGGAAGCCCTCATCCCAGATGTGGACCTCTTCAAAACCCAGTCGAGGCAGGACTTTAGGACTAGCAGCCGAATCCCAGCGGCACAAAGGCGACCTTGGCTGGTCGCTTCCCAGGCGACCTGCTTCTGAATCCAAACCCTTGGTTGAAGAAGTCAAGTCTGTGAGGCACCAATGGCTGATGCTTCCATCTGCTGCTGAAAGGCGCGTACATGAAGAGCACCTCTCCACTTCTGCCAGCCGCTGGCACAGGGCTGGGCGACCGAGCGCTTTGACTGATAGCAAGCTTTCCGTGGCTATGCTCTCCACTGTCGCCTGGTCCAGCTGACTTCTTCTCCAAGCAGCTTGTAGCGAAGAGCACCGCAGGCACCAAGGCAATTGCTACAGGCATCCACTGTCCTGTGCCAAGGAAGAAACATTCCAAGCCTGTCTGCAGCAAATTCTCTCAAATGCCATGGGAGCGGCTCAAGTCCAACCGCGGCTCTGCCCAAGAGCCCTCACTCCAGCGCAGGTGCCGCGTGCTTCGGGTGCTGGCAACCTGCGCTTTGTTGAATGAAGGGCTTTCGGAGGGGAAGGTGTTCTGTTGCAATGGCCACCAGGCGTTTTGAATAAGAACATCGTACAACCTACAGCGTTTCCCGAACCTAATCCGGATTCTGCTTGGCTGCAGGTCTTCCATGACATGAGACACCTATTGAAGCAAGAGAAATGATGCATTAGTTTTGCTGGTATAGAAATAGAACTTAACTTTCAGCTGTCGAAATAATCTAGTTATTAGCAGACAATAAAAGGGCTTCCCGATAATGAGGACTTAGTTTTTTAAAAGCCATACATCCCTAAAAAATCCAATTGTCCGTGTTCTTCTCTGGTTGAGTCTTCATTATGCTAACTTGACCCTCAACCCTGAACCTAACCGCTATACATGACCCCAAATAGATCATATATGTATATATATATATATAAATTATATGAACCTCTTTCAAGGGATCAAGCCGGCCTAACTTGCATTTCATGGGTGGCGATGTATTGAAACCTCTTAGTCTTAGTGTAGGGTTTTGGGTTTAGTGTGAGGTCAGGTTATAGATTGTAGGGTTCAAGGTGTAGGGCTGAGGACTTAAGCGTGTTTGTGGTCCTAGATTGTTATGTGCATAGTTATGGCATGTTTAGGGTTCTGCATTATATGATGCTCTGGGCAACCTGCAACCCCGAGCGAATCGGAGTGGCCCACTTGGGGATGGGCATTTCTCATCGGTGAGTTTTGTTCTAGGCTCATTCAAAGTGGATCCTATGTCCGCCGAGGTCAGAGGCCTTGGGCGTTTAGATCCGATTCAAGGATGGGGTTGCATGTTTTTTGTCGGTTTCCGGCTGATCGGCTGTAGTGCGAGGCCGAAAAGTCGGGCTTGTTTTCAGGGCTAACCGCACAGGCCCTTTTGGAGGGCCGGGAGACGGAGGCTGGTTCATCTGTGTGTGTTGTTACAGTGGCAGCTTGCAGAACATGACTGGCATCCTTTATATCCTCCGCGATCGTGCGGCACGAAATGCAAAGAGACAAGCAATGACTTTTTTGGTGGATGGGTTTGGAAGCGGGTTGGTGCGGTCTGCAGCTCTCCTCTACCCTTGCCGAGGCGGTCCCGCGTTTACGGTTAAATTACCCTGACAGGATCCCTCACGTCATCAAGAATCAGCCCCACAGAGTTTCTAGAACGCGTCTCCTTGTTTTGGGCGGTCCCTATCTTGGAGTACAAAGGAGAAACCCTTGCTTTGGAAAATGCCTACCAGTTCGAAGGGAAAACGCTTCGTCAGCTTGGCTCTGGCCCCATAGAGGAATGAATACCAAAGGGATCTATAGCCCTAGGGGTCCAAGCATCCAAGTATTAAGGTCTGGTGACTGAAAATCATTCCAATTTGGGAGTTCGGGATCTAAAACCCCACTATTCAAGTCCCTGTCGTCGAAACCCTAAACTGCACTAAACCCTTGGACCCTCAAGATTCTATCAAGCCGCTGCCTCATGCGAGTCAGGTCTCGGGTCAAGAGCCTGGCCAAACGTGTTCGACGGAGGCAAGCAAAGTATGGTACTCCCCTGTAACAGAAAAATCTGTGAGATCCCCTCTCCGCTCTCACCTGCACAGCCTGCATCTGAATCTAGAGTTCTGAACCTTCCCTGACAATAGCATTCGATGCGCTGCATCAGGTTGGAAAGAGCGAGGCAAGTTCCTTCGTGGCAGGCTCAAGATTCTCCTCTTGAGGCCGGCACAGGCAGTCACAAGCACCCTCTTTCGGGAGTCCGCGGCAAGATAATATTCTATTGGCTGACTTTTAACCCCGCCTGCACAAAGGCAAACGCAGCCGCAAGCTGGAAAAAAGAGGCACGCCGCCTAGGATATGTGGAGCTAAGTCTGGACTGCAAAAGGCTCTGAGAACCTCTGACTTCTCATTCACGCCAAGCAGCATGGCTCCGGCGGCCCGAACATACAATGTGCAACGGCGGTTTGCTTGAGTATAAGGTTTTGTTTTGGGACATGAGTACGAGCAGCACAAAAAAAGTTGAGCCAACTGCTGCCCCACCGAAGCACATGCGGTCGTGCAGACTCAGCTATTAATTCAACATGAGAATTCTGATAGCAACACACCCCAGATTTGCACCAACCGGATATACAGCAGGAAGGTGCGCATACACTTGCCACTTGCACACGAAAAAGGAGCGGTCTGCGGCGGTGACATGAAGATAGATGCAACATCGCTCCCCGATCTCACTTAAGCTCAATCGTGTTCGAGTTCTTTGCTGCAGCCTGCTGCTGGTTCTGCCTCTAAGCTCTGATCTGGACCCGTGCCATCCGCAGTCGCAGTGAGGGACGCGGACATATGGTACTCTGAGATGCAAAGCACCAAGTGTGCAAACAAAGCAGCGCACGTGCTGCGCGCAGGCTCTTATAAGAAAAGACTTTGC
Source organism: Symbiodinium pilosum (assembly GCA_905231905.1). Taxonomy (NCBI): domain Eukaryota; class Dinophyceae; order Suessiales; family Symbiodiniaceae; genus Symbiodinium; species Symbiodinium pilosum. The sequence goes on from CAJNIZ010028080.1 coordinate 51,250, forward strand.
AAATCTTGATATCAAACTTGAATTCGTGGGGGGCCTCAAGCCCCCAACGCTCTAACACGTGCAGTACTAACATTTCGCTCCTTGCAGGAGGACCAGCTGCGATCCTCCGTATAGTAGTGTACCTCTGAGACATGTTCCCACAAAAGAGTGAAAGAGAAATGACAGCGTTGCAGCAGCACCAACAGCAGTTGGGCATATGGCCGTGTAGGTTCCATCAGCATGCACACCACACACACGCGCGGGATGCCACGTTGAGCCTGGTGTGGACAACACGGTTTGGATGGTACATGAAGAGGAGAAACTTGCCAGGCCTTCATCTGGCCACAGCACCTCCACTTCGGCCCCAACTGCTGCACAACCTTGCGGAACACGCGGATTGTCCAGCTCGTGAAGCAAACCTGCCATCAGCGACATACGACTATTCGTGCTGCATACATCTGCATACTCCGCTCACGTAGAGAGTTTGTGTACGTCGCTTTTGTCAAGCTCTCTACTCGCTATACTCGCTTCCTTGATTGCGACGCCTGCCTGGCAGCTGCTGCAAGAGCCGAAGTGCGCAGCTGTGCCAGGCATTGCAGGAAGCTGCACAAATTGTCCGAGCATGTTGGAAGGCTCCTTGGAGCATAAGTGACACGCCAGAAAATCCGGTCAAAGCGTCTCGGCGATCGATGAAGAAACTGCAACAGATGGACTGAGGCGAGGCACATGTTTGATCATAGTTGCATGTGTGACAGACAGAAATGATATACAAGTATATCATGGTATATGGAACTCAAGGCAAGCCGACCCTGCTAGCTTTTGTGTTTTCGTCCCTCTGTACTCCCTACGTGCTGTCCCACTCCTTTAGGCAAGTCACGTGCCACGAAATCAGTAATGTCTTCCATGGGGTTGCCAGCAAGCACAATGCGTCCATCCCGCCGTTGAGCTCCATAGTCTACACAGTCCTCCTCCCCGGTGACCCAAGCTCCGTAGGATGCGAATTCGGCCAACATCTGCTCCACGAACCTGATGGCACAGAAGACACTTGCTTCAGACATGTCGATCTAGGACTTTCAACAGCAAGTCGGCGGCTCACTGCGGGCAGCTTGCATCCATCATAAAAGCTGCGTAGACAAATGCTTACTCCGAAGGGTTGCAGGCTTGCATTGTAAGCTAATAAATAAGAACATATGGAACTGCGAACCCCCAAGAAAAAGAAATCATGTTTGCCTGACCCCATTAACGAAATAGACAAACCTATGGAAGATGGAACACACCAGTGAAAAATTCTTTAAGGAAATGTCACTCAATCATGTCAAGAATTGAAAGAAAAACTAGAAGAGCAATTGAAAGAAATAGGCGTAGGCAGCTATACAGATACGTTAAGCATCAAGCCACTGATTTGGCAAACCAGTCGCGTTTGTTTGCCCAAGATCCGACAGAACCAAAGGATAGCATAACATCTAGAGTCCAAGATAACACAGTAGAACACCAAGACCAACATTGCACATCAACGGTACATAGTATCAGACCCGAGTCTGATTATCAAGAAGTATTACTGCATAAGCAGTTTGCACAAAACCATCGTTAAATTGCCGAGGGCTTTCATCCATTTCCAAGAGAGAGAGAATAATACACTTAATGGAAAAACATAATCTGGATATTGTATGTCTCCAAGAAACAAAAATCAATTGCAATTCCCGAGAAATTCACGATGACCACATCCTGTATTGGTCCACAGGTGTACCTGATGATGTTAGGAACAAAGCGGAAAACCTGAAAAGATCAGGTAAAGCAAGTAGACGCAATCCGGAACACATGAGGACGTTCCGCGCCGCAGTTGAACATCTGGGAGTTGGAATATGTTGTCGCAAATATGTTACTAGATTTTTAAGCGACGTAAGACAGATTAGTGCAAGAAACATCGTTATGACATTGCGGATGCAGGCAGGGGACCTAGATATTGTTTCCACATATGCTCCGCACGCATGCTCAACTGAAGACAGCACGTCGGAAAAACATTATGAAGAATTGGATGATATTCTCAGAGCGAAATACAATTTCTCCCCTAAAATCATTGCCGGAGACTTCAATGCTCGGATAATCAAAGCTATGCCTCATGAAGCCTCAGCTATTGGACCCCATACATTAGGTAAGCACAATAATGAGCTTCATGTTTTAAGTGACGCGCAATTCCAAAACAGATTAAGATTCACAGAATTTTGTCTCACACATGGAATGATTGCCAAGAATACGTTTTTCGAAAAACCTGTTGAGCAGCTGGTCACATACAAAGCAGTCAGAGTCAAGGAGCGGAAGCCCCCATGGCAAATACACAAATATGCGCAAATGGATTATTTCCTCGTAAACTCAGTGTGGAAAAACTCAATCACAACATCACAACGACGGCTGTGCACGCTGTTGACACACACCATAAACTCCTGATAGCAAGTGTCAACTTCAAACTCAAGGCAAAGGCCAAGAGACATCTCGATAAATCCATCAGGTATCACAAGCCCACCCCTGAGCAATTATCGAATTACAATGAGCGTATCCGAAACTATGCTGAGGATGACCGGCAACAAGACCAACAGGAAGTCAATGTATTCGACCGATTAAATAACATATTGTTGACAAGCGCCAATGAATCCTTTGAAAAAAAGCATCCAGACATAAAAAAAAAAAAAAGCCATATATATCACAGCACACTTGGAACTTACTTGAGCAAAAATGGGAAGCTATGGAGAGAGGTGATCAAGATATTGCAGATGCAATTAGCCAAGACATAAAGAAACAAGTGCAACAAGACAGGGAAAATGACCTTTTGGAACAACTCGAAGAAATCACGGCTCAAGGCTACAAATGGGATGGCTTAAAGAAGCTCAGAGCCAAGTTTAGTCCTACGTTTACAAAATTTAAAGACCTAGAGGGCAACCATGTCCCGTTTCAGGACTATGCCAGTAAAGCAGCAGAGTATCTTGAACAAGTTCAATGGAAAGCGCCAGACCCGGATGACAACCCAATATCACGTGAACATATCCCACTCCAAAATGGCAATTACAGAGTAGACGACTCTCCTTTCACAATGGCAGAGCTAGAATATGTCCTCAATAAAATCAAAAACAACAAATCACCAGGAACTGACCAGATTCCAGGGGAACTTTACAAATGGTTGGATGTGCCCAATAGAACACTATTGCTAGATGCGGCAAACGTTTGCCTTGCAAAAGGAGAAATGGCCCACCACTTATTGCAAGCAATTGTAGTTTCGATATATAAAAAAGGCGATGCTTCTATGTTGGAAAATTACAGACCCATTTCCCTTCTCAATTCGTGCTACAAGATTATCGCAGCATTAGTTAAGGAAAGACTTGATGAAGGTTTGGACTCGTGGCTGATGGCCACACAATTCGGATTCCGGAAACATAAAAGTACTTCCCATGCAATCTTCATGGCGCGCAGATTGCAGGACATCTCGGAGAAATCTAGAACCGCCAGTACACTTATTCTGCTTGATTGGGAGAAAGCATTTTTCATAAAATATCGCAACAAAAAATACTTGAAGTATTACGTCGCTTGCAAGTCCCAGATCAGATTTACAGGTTGATCAAGGACTTCTACGCAAATCCTCAGTTTACAGTGAGATCTACTGATAAGGAGTCTGAATGGAGATTCCAAAAAATTCTGGCATTAGACAAGGATGTCCTTTGTCACCATATTTGTTTGTACTAGTTATGGGGGCCTTGTTCGCAGACATCAAGAGGGAACTATGCACACCTAGACAACTTCAGCCGATAGATGGTATCTACTTCTCCGAGATCCTGTTTGCAGACGACACGCTCACATTTGGCGCCAATACTCAATGCATAAATAAACTGCTACATGCCATTGAAAGCCACAGTGCATACTATGGGCTGAAATTAAACTATGGGAAATGTGTGAATCTTACAGCAAACCAAAGGATATCATCTGCACGCTTTTCTCCAACTGGCCCAGCCGCAGGAAGATTAGTCCCAAGGCAACGGTCAGCCACATACTTAGGTACATTGTTGACGGACACGTTCGACAATGAAGCCGAAATTGCTAATCGGTTGGGTGATTGTATAGCGACGTGCAATCGGCTAAAGATCTTTTGGACAAAAGCTAACAAATCTATCAAGTGGAAAATTCAAGTTTTTAATGCAATCATCAGGTCGAAATTGTTATACGGGCTTGAGTGTATACAGTTGACGAGCGCTGAAATCTCAAAACTGAACGCGTTTCAAAACAAAAGCCTTCGACGTATTCTTGGCAAGCCTCCCACGTTTCTGGATGGAGAGCAAACACATGAACGTATGTATCGGGAAATACGCCAAACATATCAATGCAAGTTTGAACATTTCGGTGAAACATGGAAGAAGGCTAAATTGAAACTCTTTGGTCACATCCTAAGATCATCAAGCTCTGACCCGTTAAACCAAGTAGTGCTTCACGCAGACAAGTTACGACCTAGGACAGTTTTGACGAGGAGAATAGGTCGCCCTAAGTCTGATTGGCTGTTGGAGACATATGCTGATGCATATAAGCGCATAGAAGGACCCATCGAAATGTTCGATCCTAAGAATATTGCACATCTGGAGACAGTCAAGCGACAGGCTATTCAAAGGCTCGATCCTTTCTAGTGCCAATGCTGGCACACCAAGGCTTTCAGCCTTCTCCAGGTAATACGTGAGGTAATCCAATCACAATTGACGTGGTGCTTTGTTTGAGTCACATGTATGTACATAGTTCTTGGCCTCCGAAGTTCATTCTGCCCGGTTCTGGAGGGAGCTCGCAGTGCTCGCTAGAAAAAAAATGTGCACAAGGTGTGCTGGCCTAGATGCTGATATTGAGGCGCCTACTTGCAAACTGAATTCATGCTTCATCGTCATTGCGCACGAGTACGCAGTATTACGCAGTATGTTTGCAGAAGAAGGATCCAACTAGACATCTGTAGGTGAGTGCCAGCCTCTCCATGCAGAGTTCTGCCTCTGCCATCTCCGCCCCTCGACACAGCCTCAGATGGAGGCTGTCTTTCGGCTTCGGGAAAACAGCACTGTTGCGGGGGCCCTACGTCATGTGCCAGTACTTCAACTCGCCGCTGAAGTGCACCAGCTTGATGTCCTCAAATGAACCAAAAGAAGGAAAATTCTCACTCCAAACCAAGAGAAACCTCAAAAGCTCAGCATTGCCTCCAAGTCAATACTGAGCCGACGGGGAAGCCAATCGGAAGCTTCAGATTCAAAGAGCTGATTTCGGTACCGCACGACCTTCAAGACAGAAAAATCAAAATAAGCTCAAGCTTGCCCTTGCAAACACATACACGCCTGCTTGCCTGCTCTAATGCGAAGGGTATGTGATGCAGCTGGAAATTGTAGGATACATCGATGTGTCGCCAAGGCGTGTCGACTCTCGCCTCAAAGACTTGCACAAACGTTAGCTTGGACCTGCCCTAAGTTGATGCATGAGGTTCAGCATTTGAGGTGGGATTGGGCTTAGGGCCTAGGGACTTTTTTGTTTCTCGGGTTTCTGCGTTGCTGACTGAAGCACATCCATGCCTGAAATGCAAAGAGTGCGATGCTGAATGCCTAGGTCCCGGGCAGCAAAAAAACGCGTAAGATAATCCTGCTCTGGGCCATTTCCTGCAATGTGCGCTGGATGATGTTGAGAAGTCACCTCAGATCTGGAGTGACCTCCCTGCGCCAAAATGTGGAGTCCCTGGTCGGGGCACTTCACTGAGCATTTGCTCGAAGATGGTTAGAGAAGGCCGCAGAAGGATCACCCCCGCATTGATTCCTGCCCGGGCGATCAGCTTAAGTTGTTCTTCCTACAACCTCCATGTCCAGACAGCACAGAAAGTGGTACAAGCGAAGTGTTCTGCGGCCTCCTGACTGGAGCCAGCCACCCGGCTCCCCATCTCCCTCGCTGAAGAAACAGCCTAGGGCAGGGGGCTGAGGGAGGCTGAGGGTAAAAGGGCCTTTGTGCAAAAGGGTGGCGCCCATCTATGACGGCACCGTGCTCCATGTCACTGCTTCCACGCACCTGCAAGTGCATAGCAGGCATGGCAGTCCAACAATAAATGGCATGTGACACGACATCTTTCAGACGGGAAGCCAGTGCTGCAGGCGGCTCAAGCTCAAACAGAGCACTGAGCGGCTTCAGCGGGAGCGTGTCAATATCCAACAGAATGACCTGACACAAGTTGCCGAGGAGAACATAAAAACATCTTACCGAAGACACAAAAAGTGCTGCCGACAGATGAGTCTGAAGAGCGAACTTTATCATACTCAACCTTGGCTCCAGCGTTTCTTGAAAGCTCAACGTGCATTTCTAGATGCGACAAATATTCAGGACCTGGCCAGCTTCCATGCCTCAGAGATGTAGCAACATGTGGCAACAACCCGTCTCAACCCCGCTCTCTTGGCTATGCGCAAATTCACTTGAGGCTATTAGACAAGTCACACTCAGCTTGGTGAACACGCCATCAAAGCGTGTCCCCTTGGTCGTGTAGAGGGCGGAGACACCGTCGATGTACTCTGTGCTTTGAAGATTCCAGATCTTTGCGAGCTGCTCCAAATAGTTCTCGGGTACATCCTTTGCTTTGCATTGACAGGAGGCTCTCTGCCCACTGGGGTCGGAGATTTTGCGCTGCAACCGGGAAGAATTGAAATTGTTTGCTTCACTCACTCCGAAAAATACAATCACTTCACTCGAAGTAGCATCGGTGTGCATCAGAATCAGGTCTGCCGATTCACCTCTGAACTATTAAGAAGTTTCTAGCAACATCTGAGCAAGATGCAAGGTGAAGATCCCCAAACCTTGCCTTGCTCCGCTTGTAGTTCCTGCTGACATAAAGACTGAGTCGGCTGGAAAACTTTGCCACAGCGTCTAAACAAATGTCTGCGAACATGCCTGAAGCTTCTTGCCGAGCACTGAAGCACCCAAGGCATAGCCGTCGCTGGCACCCCAAACAACGCAAACGTAAGCATAGCGAGGTGTTCCTTCACACTCTCAACAAGCAATGCTCCACCCACTTCCACAATTCGTTTAGGCCTGTATTTTGCGTATATCCATCCGCTGGAGGAGCCAGCCTCAGCCCAGCCGCTAGCTATGCATCCAGGCAACAATTCAATCACACCTGCACGGCTTGCACAGATTCAGAAGAGTCGCTTGTCCTTTGTGCAAACGGTGAGGTCAAGTGGACGTCTGCAGCACGGACAGGATGTCGGATACCACCTGAAGAAAAACCGAACTGGATGAAAACTGTCTGCAAAGTCGCGACGAGGAGCCAACTTCCAATCAAAGCCTTCTTCTTTGGGATCATGAATGTGTTCCTCATACTTTGTCAGTGGAGAAGAAATGCGGATCGCCTTCCAATAGTTGGATTTGGTCATGGAATATCTGAGCAGACCTCTGACAACAACGCTCAAAGGTATTCCCGGCGGTGCACCTTTGCTCGCCACCAGTCCCAGTTGTAACGAAGATCCTCCTGCCAAAACACCAGCTATCATCATGGCTGGTTCGGCTGTTGAAAAGCTTTGCACAAAAAATCCATGCCTCAAGCTCAGCACATCTGGTTTCCAACAACCTGGATGTGCACACATTCAGGCAACAAGCATGTAAAATCTATCGAACCAAGGCATGTGCCGCAAAGCTGACAATTGCAGTAGCAGAAGCGCATTCTCCTGCAGCTTTGAACGTTAGCAAGCATCATGCTGGAGGAAACGCAAGGCGATTGGTACATGCCGGCGCTGGCCCTCCTTCTGCAAAGCTTGTAGTGTGGCCTGACGCAATGCCAGCACTGGGGAGATTGTTGACTGAACACAACCCAGGCTTCAGTGACCTGAGAAATCGAAGAAAATGGCAACGTAGAATTACTTAGCCGCTGTAACCCAAAACCCAACTCCCAAACCCCAAAAAAAGTGAAGTTGCTCAAACTTAACTGCAACTAGTCACTTGCTTGGAATGAAGGCGCAGCATGCAAACAAGACGCTGCTACAACATGCCCTTTTTCTGCGTCAACAAGAGGGGTTTGCCATGTTACAACGCAAATCCTTTGGAATGCGCTCTACATACAAACCAAATTTTCGTCTTGAAAATGAACTGTGCCTCGCAATGGCAGGGTGAACATCCGCATCTGCTGCTTCTGTGCCAACTCAATTGTTGCCAACTGCTCTGCGAGCTTCATGTTTTGGCGGGTCAGCGAATGCAAGTCTAACGCACGTGCTGGACCATGCAGTTGCAAACATCGCTCGATAAATTCGTTAACATCAACCAGATTGTCACCGTCTTGATCCAAACTTGTAAACAATGTCCACGCGTCTGTCGCTTTTATTTCTGCTGTCTCCATCAAAGCTTTCATAGCTTCACTATCGAACAGCGATTCAAACTCTGTCAATGTCAACTTTCCATCACCACTGGAATCAATCTGCTTGAAAATCTTCATCATCAACGCTCGGAAATCATGACGATCCTCCAGCTTTGCCTTCTGATCCCGCTCGGCAGATTTTATGGCGCTGTTGCAGAAAACTCCTGTCATGACCTCCGCGCTAACTAACTAACTTTGTTCTGGTGCCGGCAGCCCCCAAATGGACAGGACACCCCTGAGAGCCCCTCAAAACAAAAGGAGGGGCAGCCATGTGACATGAGTGCAAAAGTGCAGCACCTCCGCGCTAAATAACTTTGAAGTGTAAAGACCTCCAAACGCGCAAAGCACAAGCACAACACTTAAGGAAATTCGCAATGACATAGCTTGCGTCCGAAAAGTCAGACAACAACAAAAACCAAAACCCAAGGCGGGAAGGCAGCAACCGCTAGTGGAGACACAAGAACCCAACTACTGGTGAAAAACAACCCACAAGCGAGACTGGATAGTTTCCAACCAGCGGTGAAGCGCACCGTAATCCGTCCTTGTCCCCTTCACAACCCAACCCCACCTAGCAGACAAAACCAGGGCAGGGCGCGCGCCTACGAGGACAAATCCGAGCAATGTGATCAAACGTGCCCAACTCATCACAACCATCACAAGTGCCAGCCAAGGAAGGACGATGAGCAATACGACCACCAAGGCTAGCAGGCGACTAGGCAGCGCCACAACAAATGGCACGAGTTTGAGGGCAAGAAGAAGCCCACGTACGGGTGTTTTCCCAATCGACGCGACGAAAATACGCAACACGCAGCCGACCAGCAACAAAACAATCAACACAGTCAGCATCACGTCTGTTCGTGGCAGCTTGCAACAAGCACCAAGCACGCCAAGCATTACGCAGGTTGTTGTTGTTGTTGTCGGACGGCAGCCTGAGCCGTCGTTGCACAAGCACCTGTGCAATGAGCCCACAACATGCAGCGCCGCCCATGGCGGAACCAAACTGGACTCCCTGGCGTGGAAACGTTACACAGCAAAAATGCCATGGCACCACACCTGGTGGCAAGCCCTTCTCACACGCGTGCCACTCATGCAAGTTGAAGCTGCCAAACGGGCTCAACTGCTGCACCTAAGGTGGGGCAAGGGAGCCCCCAGCAAACCAGCTCCTGCATACTCCAGTGGCTAGACGCCCCCAACTACACCAAACCTCAACACAAAACCTCCCTAGCCCTCAACATCAGCGGCTGCATCAAGCACTGCAATGCTCGGATCACCCCTTTGAGAGGGCGAAATAGCAACTGTCTCCCTCGCAAAATCCTGAGAATAGAGGGCCCGCACCGCGGGCATGGCTGCCCTGGTCATTTTCCATTGCTGCATGGCGGCGGTTTCGGCCCAGCACCTGCCCTCATGGATGAAAGCAACAATTCGCTCAAAGCCCAAACGTCCCGCGGTAATCTGGCCTGCTGCCTCATCTGCCGACTGATTGCACAGTCGGCACAGTGGCGCAAGAAGGCCACGTAGGTGGCGATTCCCAGTGCTGATGCGTGCCATGCGAAGGGATCCACAAGATATCGGCGTCAGGTGGGGGCATGCTGGCGATGGAGGCCCAGAATGCTCTACAATCCCCTTCCCGGGACCCTTTAAGCCCGCGTTGCAGCCGCTTGACAACGGCCTCATTATCGCAGAGCAAACGCAGCGCCCGTTGTCCCGCTGCTTGAGCCGCCGCCACAACCTGCCATAACGCCGCCCTCTCCCCGGCAGCTGGAGTGTGCTCGAGGTCGTGAACAATCCCGGCAAACTTAAAGCCCTCAACCGATGCAACACCCCAAGATGCGCGCTGGTGGGCCGTGGCAACCGCAGAGACCAGGCTAGCATTACGCACGACATGCTGGAAACGACCAAGAACCACCCTGCAGTGACTCAAATTGATGGATTCGCCAGTCAACATATGACGCCACACCCAGGGTCTGTACCTTGTCCAACCTCTGCGACAAAGCCAGGTATCAAGCGCATGCGATGGCGACCCGCTGACAGGAACCCAAGAAAGCACGCGTTTAATACGCGCCCTGGCAAAACAACCCACCAACCAACCAACCAACCAACCAACCAACCAACCAACCAACCAACCAACCAACCACGCGGCAAACAAAACATCAAGATGCATGGAGCCGCCAAACAATGCGGCACGCAACCAAGGAGCAGCCGATCTCATGCGGCGAAAACCAACATTCACAGCGGCCCAAATGCGTTTGCTCGGCTGCAAGCTTGGCCAACGAGAGATCCAACCATAAGCAACCTTATCATGACCTCTGTGTATATAACTTTGAGACGCAAGTACTCCCAAACGGGTAAAGCACTGGCAAAAAACTTCGCAAAACTCTCAGTGACATAGCTTGCGACCAATAAGCCGGAAAACAACACAAACCAAACGGCAGGAAGGCGGCAGCAGCTAGAGGAGACACAACAACCCATCTACTGGTGAAAGACAGCCCACAGCCTGGACGGGATAGCTTCTATCCGGCGGTGAAGCGCACCGTAATCAGTGCTTGTACTCTTCACAACCCAACCCCACCTGGCCGACAAAGCCGAGGTGTGACGCCGAGGAAGGGAACCAACTTCTGGTTTGGGGACAAAACCAAAAGATATGATCAAATGTGGGCAACTCATTGCAACCATCCAAATGCAGGCCATGGAATGCCGATGAGCAATGCGACAACCATGGCTAGCCGGCGACCAAGCCGCGCCACAACAAATGGTCCAGGCTCGAGGCAAAAAAAACAACCCACTTACGGGTTCTCTCCCAGTCGACGCGACAAAAATGACCAAAACGCAGCCGGCCAGCAACGAAACAGTCAACGCATGCAGCATCAGGCCTGTCCGCGGCAGCATGCTGCAACAAGCACCATAAAAACCCTCCATGCAAAACAGCTAAATGAACTAAATGAACAAGGCACCCCTAAGGCTGGACAAGCTTGATGTGCAAGTGGCCCCTAAGAGGATAAATACAGGCCGGTAAATACATGAAACTCTTAATGACATAGCATGCGACCAAGATTTCGGAAATTAGCAAATTAAAGCCAGGACCCCAAACTACACAAGCAAATTGGAAAACCTACAAGTTTGAACACCGCTCCCTTCGCAAGCTGTTGCCAAAAACAAAGCATGCTTCTTGCATCTCAGAGGCATTTAACACGGCGAAGCTTACAAAAGCCACGTACAATTGGAAGACCTGCACCCAGAAGATTCCCAGCGGGTTCAAGCTGTCTGCCGCCGCCTCCCAGTCCAGGCCCCCTGAAATCGACCTGAAAAGAGTCGCAATGGAGGTGTACAGCGATCCAAAGTACTGGATCAGCTTTGGATCCATCACCCCTTCAGCTTGCATGTGCTCAAGGACAACATCGGTGAAGAGAATACCTTGGAATCAACACCCAATTCCCATAATATTCTCGGTTGAAAAGGATGCTTCTGTACGGAGAGGTGTCACTTAGCCAACCTTTTTCCGGATCACTTAGCCAACTCGGATCCCGCACTGTTTCGGGTCACTTAGCAAACACTTTTGCGGGTCACTTAGCCAACTCAGGATTCTGCGACAGCCTGAAAGGTCTTGGGCCTAGCATTTGCGGGCTTTGGGTTTAGGATTTAGGGTTTAGGGGTTTTGGATTTAGTGTTTAGGGTTTAAAGGTTTTGGATCTAGGGTTTAGGGTTTAGGGTTTGGGGGTTTTGGATTTAGGGTTTAAGGGATTTGGATTTAGGGTGTAGGATTTAGGGGGTTTTGCATTTAGGGTTTAGGGGTTTTGGATCGAGGGTTTATGGTTTAGGGGTTTTGCATTTAGGGTTTAGGGTTCGGGAGTTTTGAATGTAGGGTTAGCGTTTAAAGGTTTTAGATTTACGGTTTGACGGTCTTGGATTTAGGCTTTAGGGTTTAGGGTTTTTTTGCATTTAGGGTTTAAGGGTCTTGGATTTAGGGTTTAGGCCTTAGGGGCTTTGGATTTAGGGTTTAGGATTTAAGGGTTTTGGATTTAGGGTTTAAGGGTTTTGGATTTAGGGTTTAGGGTTTAAAGGTTTTGGATTTAGGGTTTACGGGTCTTGGTTTTTGGGTTTAGGATTTAAGGGATTTGGATTTAGGGTTTAGGGGTTGGGGGTTTAGCAATTTGGGTTTAGGGGTCTTGGTTTTTGGGTTTAGGATTTAAGGGTTTTGGATTTAGGGTTTAGAGTTTGGGGATGTAGCATTTAGGGTTTAGGGGTCTTGGATTTAGGATTTAGGGTTTAAAGGTTTTGGATTTAGGGTTTAGGGATTTAGGGTTTAGGATTCAGGATCTAGGGTTTAGGATTTAGGGATTTAGGGCTTAGCATTTAGGGTTTCGGGATTTAGGGTTTAGGGAT
>CAJNIZ010028080.1:64094-76739 GCA_905231905.1 Symbiodinium pilosum
TTTAGCATTTAGGGTTTAGGGATCTTGGATTTAGGGTTTAGGGTTTGAGGGATTTGGATTTAGGGTTTAGGGTTTAAGGGATTTGGATTTAGGGTGTAGGATTTAAGGGGTTTTGGATTTAGGGTTCAGGGTTTAAGGGTTTTGGATTTAGGGTTTAGGGTTTGGGGGTCTTGGATTTAGGGTTTAGGGGTCTTGGATTTAGGGTTTAGGGTTTGGGGGTTTTGGATGTAGGGTTTAGGTTTTAAGGGTTTTGGATGTAGGGTTTAGGCTTTAGGGGTTTTGGATTCAGGGTTTAGAGTTTAAAGGTTTTGGATTTAGGGTTTAGGGTTGTGGGGATTAGCATTTAGGGTTTAGGGGTCTTGGATTTAGGGTTTATGGTTTGGGGGTTTTGGATGTAGGGTTTAGGGTTTAAGGGTCTTGCATTTAGGGTTTTGGGTTTAGGGGTTTTGGATGCTGCCCAAAGCTAGCCGTCAAGATGGCCCTTTTGGCCCATGTTGCGGAACCTGATCCTGCCCCTTTACCTTCTGTACAACCGCACCACAAGGGAAAGAATCCTTCTGAATCGCATACAAGAAGCCAAAGACATACATGATGAGAAAGAGAAGAAGCAAAGCCCAGAACAGCGACCGGAGCGTATCTACCAGGGAGGAAACAAGCGTCCGCAGGGCACCGACAAAGCGAATGACCCATACAGTTCGCAAGATCCGAAGCAGCCTGGATGCACGGATGATGCGAACAATCCGTATACTGGAACTCACTCCAGTATCGGCAGCATCCTCGTAAAGGAAATCAAGTGCAATCACAGTCCAAGAGGAGAAGACCACGGACATGTCCAGCCAATTCCAAGCCCAGTCTAGACCGCACACGTACTGCCGTGGCCCAGCAGCTGTAAAACGCAACACCACTTCAAAAGAAAAAATGATCGCATACGTCAGGTGCACAGCCAAGGTCGCAGGCTGTGGTCCTGGAGGAGTGGTAGGGTCGATGCTCTCTACCTGTATCCCTAGATAAATTGCATTCGAAATGATGACCATGGCGAAGAAAATGTCGAAGGAGTGCGTATTTACCAGCGCAGTGACCGCTGCCCGCGCCCTGGACAATGTGCTGCACCCTTGCCGTGCTTCGCTGGACCGCTTCTTGATTTGCAACTTCTTGCGAAAATCCAAACGAGATCCCATGGACTTCGCAATTTGATAGGTCGTGGAGGGGAGCGCTTGAACCGATTCTCTGTCAGACAGTGACTGCCTTCCCGGCGCATCGGCACGCTCGCTGGAAGGGGCTGGTGCTGTAGGTGCTGAGGAAACTTTGCACTCACCGAGATCCAACTCCAGCTCCAGGAGCCGCGACTCAATCTCAGTTTCAAGGTCACTGAACCATGAGCGGACCTGAACTAACAAGTCCTCGCGCCGCCGGCGAAGCACTTCATCTACCAACTCCACAACTGTGGCATGGGGCATTTCTCTACAAATCCGGCCCCAAAATCCACAAGCTCATGCTCAAGAACCATCAGGCCTGCAGGCAAGGCATCACGACATAGCAGTTCCAACGCTGAACATCATTGCAAGCATGGCTAGAGCTGCAGGCGCGGTCACCTCCAGCCGGGCGCATTTCTGCGGCCACCTAACAATGCAAACAAGGATGCATCAACATCCACGGCTCTCCGGATGTTCTCCAGGTCCCTAGCCACTCCGGCCACTGGGACATCGGGAGCAACCGCTCGACCCATGCCACCTGAGACGCAGCAACAAGCTGGAAAGCACTACGGGATCAATAGGACCTCCAAGAACCCACTCCATGAGGCCGTAGCTATGGAGTTAAAGCTCCAGCTTCCACGCATGGCGCCGTGGTGCGTCGTGTCCTAACCGTCCTAACCCTGCTACTGGATGACCTCTCCTGCACGTCCCTGCCGCAACTCTGTCGCGTTTTCCAATCTACTGGCTGCCTTAAACTCGTGATCACAGAAACTGGCTATGCCCTTTAAATGCCTTTAACCCTCTACAGTTCGGTCTGCATAATAGTGCTGAGGCTTCTTGATGCTGCATTGCCTTTTGTTGCTCAACAACTTCTCCACACCTCGCCGGGACCGCACAGATTTTGGATTTTGGCCTGGTCCAGCGGCGCCATTTCGCGCAGCAGTCGCTATCCACACTATGCTGGACCGGCAGACCCCTGTTGGGGTTCACTGTGGACAGGGGTCCCGATGATAGATGAAAAAGAGCTGGACAAAGAAGTGATCTGATTCAAAATGGGGCTCCCCCTCAGCCGTGGCCACAAAGACTTTGGCGGACAGCACGGCAGCCACTGGCACAGCTCTTCAAAAGGTCAGTTCAAATGAGAGCAAGGATGAAGCAAAGCAAGGTTGCCCAGGCTTCAGCTTTGACAAACTGAAAAGCATCTTGTGGCTTAAGAGCACGAACTGTGCGCTGGAACTAACTAATCATGCACTGCCCAGAAAGAAAAGAATGGTGCCTTGGCTGCATGGACATACGCAAGCATTGTAACACACTTCACGAGAGTTACAGTGCAAGCTAGGCACAGCTCATTTGAGTTGCAACTTCGCAAAGATGGGCCGGTGGTCGCTGTGCGCGGCATCGCCAGTACCGTGACTGCGTAGCTCCCAGTGATGAGAATAGAAGATGCAGTCCACCCAAGCGTTCTCAGCCTTCAACCACGAAAGTGCTATGTGTATTATAAGTCCATATGCTGCATGAACTAGCAAATCCCCGTCTTGGCAACGTCAAGAGTCAAGGACGAATTGCCGTCTTAGCAAGATTTGCTAGCTAGGTCAAGAAATGGTCATCCTGCTGAATCGAAAAATCACGCTAGGTGATTCCTGCTGTGACAGCACAAAAAATTGCATTAAACGCAACTGGAGAAGCCAATTCAAAGCCGTTGGCGAGGAAGTGTTGAGGGCCTCTCTCCTCAAGTCTCGCCTGCAGCCCATGCGCTTGTGCCAACTGTGCGAGCGCCTGTGCGAGCGCTTGCAGTCATGCTTGCACCACTCAGATGCAGACATTGAAGTCCCCAGTGATGACCACTGGCAGGTCAGCGGCCTGTGGTTCAAGCATGCTGCAACGCAGGTCGCAACCTCACATCCGTCTATTCCAGCATAACGCCAGCGCAGCCTTCTCCTTGATGACCTGAGCACTGCTTCAAACTCACAACATCGCCTATGAGCACACGGTGCTTCATGCCGGAGAAGGTAAGGACATGACGTCCAACATGTTCTGTGCACCACGATAACGCACGTCTTCGTTGCAAACACGGCCATTCCCGTTATGCACACACCTGATTTGCAAACTGTCGTTGGAGGCTGTTGCCGCAACAAGCACC
Source organism: Symbiodinium pilosum (assembly GCA_905231905.1). Classification (NCBI taxonomy): domain Eukaryota; class Dinophyceae; order Suessiales; family Symbiodiniaceae; genus Symbiodinium; species Symbiodinium pilosum. The sequence continues at coordinate 67,428 of CAJNIZ010028080.1, forward strand.
ACGCAGTCCCGCATTCAAGGCCGCTGAGGCACCAGTGCGTGTTGAAATGCCAGAAAGTTCTACCGCTCTTCTCATCCATCAATTCCACCCAGGTCACATAACGTGGACCCCACTTGCCAGTTGCCTGGACATGTCTTATCATGTCATGTCACGTGGTGGCAGCGCGACCGTCCCAGCCTGCAAATCCCGGGATCCAGCGTCGCCTGTCTTGAAAAGGCCTCAAACATGTCAGCCACATGCGCGCAAAATCTGCTTTTGCGCATGACCAACTTTCAGGCAAAGGCCTGGCTTCACCATGATGCCCTGTGCGCCGTCAAACTTCGAAGCTCGTTGGAGGCCGGCCCCGTTTCCGACTCGTCCAGGTTCGTCACACTCCTCGCAAGTGCAGCGTGCCTTCTTCAAATAACCACCTACAATGGAAACAAGCCCTGGGTTGTTTCTTCGATGACTGCAACTACTTGTGGCCTGCAGGCCGATCGAGTCCGGTTTCAAGTTGTTCTTGATGTTGCGAATGATGTGGTCGCTCTTCCTCAGGAACCAAAGAAACGTTCTCTTGGAGGAATTCAACTCTGCAGAAAACATTTCTCAACTCACTGTCAGAACTGAGTCACCAAGGATTCTGACCAAAAGCGTTCCACCAGAACAGGTTGTATGACACCACCGTGACCACCAAAGGCTGGTCGCCTTCCCCTCCTCCGCCTCCCCCGCCTCCTCCGCCTGACAATCTTGGCATCAAGCTGTAGAAGCGTCTGTTCAGGCGCTTGCTCAAGAGTCCCAGTGCCTGACCAAGGGGGTCCAGGGACCCCATCGCTTCCACACGGCTTCTTGAAGAAGCTTTTGCAGTCTTCATGTCGTTGGGCATCCTCCATTCCAGAGAGAGTGCGATCCTGCCAGGGGGTTTGGTTTCTTGCGGTTCCAGAAGCCGCAGGCGGGCTTAGCATGGTAGTCTTACAGCTGCCTTGAGAAAGCAAACCCCCCATTTTCTGCAAAACGTCACGCTCTTGCAAGCATCATTGCCATTGCAGCTACCTGACGGAGAATGACGGAGAGATATGTTGGAAGACCAAGCTCGCAGGATCTTGGGTATCAAGAAAACTGAGTCAGGCCCAGGCACTTTCGCACTCCTTCAAGGATGTGGTTTCAAGCTGGCCGACCTCGTTCCCTTCTTCCTTCACGAGACCTCCAACTCCATCCCAACACACCTGGACCAACAGAAAGATGAAACAACTTCGACATTCTACCCTCCACTGGGAAAAGAGACGCTGGCCTCACTCTCCCTTTCGCAGGTGCAAAGCATGTCAGATGTTCCCGAAATCTCCTCATCACATCTCTTCTGCTCCTCCGTCCAAGGACTGCAGTAGTCTGTAGAAGCATCTAACCCTTCCAGAAATCTCCACGGCTGTTCAGCTGTTTAGCTCTTATCGTTCAGGCTTGCAGCCTTGTCTGCCCTGGGACATGACTGGAAATGCACGACAGCCTCGGTACATTCACACATACATCCCACAGCCAACAAGGCCTAGAGCCCAATCCTGCTCTTCACAGCTGTCCGCTTTCTCTTCCGCTGCAGCAACGCATTTGTGGCCAAAGCTGGCACAGTATGTGTCACATACACCTCGCGAGCAACCAGCGAACTGAGTCGAAGAAGGCCAACCCAACGAAAAGAAAAAAAAACACAAAAAAAAGGCTTTGCCTCCGTATGGTGCTGTTTGTACCAGTGCACGACAGCCGCCGCAGGTGACACCATTGTCAACATGAGGCCATTCCTGCTTTCAAAGCTGACGCGGCAAACATGCGGCAAGTGCAGCTCTAGGCTTTGACGAGGACTTGGTACGTCCTCGAAGGGTGCACACGAAGATGTCTGCGCGGTAGAAACAGTCCTCAACGACATCTGAAGCGGCCATCGGCTGCTTGCCATCAAAAAAGGCTTGGCTCCGTGCGAAAGCACATCTGGCTGTCGTACACGAGACCCATACCTTGAAAGCTTCAGGTTGACAGCACGAACGTAAAACATGCCACTTGCACTCCAACCTTGCCCTGCTCCAACGCCACCCATAAACAGTGCTGAAAAGACACTGCAAGAGTGCTGGCCCAGAATTGCAATGCGTTTGGCCCCTGCCATGCATTGAGCAGGTACGCTGCAACACTTTACCAAGTCAATTCATCCGGCTGGAATCTAAAGGAGCTGTGCGCCGGTCATGCGAGAACAAGTCCAGACGCATGCCTCTGACACTCTCCACCATGGACGGACGCCGAAACAGCCTGAGCAGACGCAGGTTGTTGCAATCATTATTCGCCCTCATCTGCGGTCCATGCAAACAAGACGTTGGGGTAAACGGTTGCAACACACGAAACACGCTACACCAGTCTTAACATACATCCCGAACAATGGCTACATGCTGTCCTCCCTGCTTAAGCCTCGCCGTGATTGTGCTGCCAAAAAGCAACCAGGACCACAAGCAAAATGTTCCACATGGCTGCAAAGCGTTTAAGCCTCCAACGCCTGGGCACGCCTAACAGCAAAATGCAATGAAGCACCGGAAACCTTACCATTTTTGTCAAACAGAAGGACTACTTGATGCAGCGTTGAATTGCAATACGATTCAGTGATTGCTTCTACTTCTTATATGCGCAAATAACCTATCATTGGTTGTTCTTCATGCTGACTGGAGAATCTAAATGCTCAACATCGTCCCCACAACGCAATCCTCCATTGAGCCACTTTACACTTTGGAAGAATTGACTGTGATGTTTCGGGAATCTCTTTGTTTTTTGTCTTGTTCGACACACTCAAGTCAACCACATCATTGAAATCTGATCTGGAAAAGCACACGACTGCAAGATTTCATTTGTTTGGAAACTGACAAAACTTACGTACAATGCTCGCATTTCTTGATGTCGCTGGAAATAATCGCAAGCCCACAGAGTGATTCCGGAAAAAAATGGTCAATTACTGCCGCCGATATCAAACACGGGGACATATTCAACATTGGGAGGTGGAGGGTCTTTCATGTTGACTCATGTTTGGGATGAACGCAGTACATCACAAGCGAAAATGATTTAGGGCATTCTGAACACATGTGCACACATCCGCACACCAGCCTCAACTTTCAAAACAAATTTTGGAAACCAAACTGGACGCAGCGTGGAAAGCAGCCATGAAACCATGATTGCTGATGAAGAATATATTTGGTCCTGCATGTGACATCGCAAATTTGTTTGCAGAACTTTCAACTACGTGCTGTAATAGGGCATTGGAATTCAAAAAGATCCGAAAACAAAAGCTGAAAACAAAACCAAAAAATCAACAAAATCAGCGCACGGCTGTGTTTTTTCATCAACAGCACGTTGTCAGACATTATTGATCATTCATACATACAACATATGAGGTTCAGTAATTTACATTTACTTGGGACAAATGCGGCACAAATTGCTCCGTTTTTTGAAGCTCCATGGTTAAGCAAATGGATTGGTGTCACAAATACAAATCTCAAATCGGCAATTCGAATCAACGAATGAAACATGGCACAACATGGCACAACACTAACAGCCAACACGGCAACAACGAAATTTGTTGTCCATTGAAGATTTCTGGTGTGATCTCTGAAATTCTGGGGCTGACAAAGGATGGGCCGCATCACGCGGCGTTTGCTTGACGTCTCTGCTTGGCCCCCCATGATGGCAGTCCTCCACGGAGGCGAGGGGGTGGACACGCGTATATGGCTGCATTTTTTTCGCAACGTGTGGCTCGCAGAAACGGATTTAGAGCGTGAAGAACTCCATACCCGCGAGGGTGCCACAGAAACAAAAATTGGTTCTGTATCGTTGGGAGTATTTGACAGTAGTGTGTCGAGTGGCCATCAACTTTGTACTGGTACCTCCCAAATAGGTCTGTTTTGGTTGGGCACATTGACTGAGCGGGCTGCGAGGGTACACGAGCGTTGGCGGGGGTCCCTTGCTGGATTTTCTGCCGCTTGTGTGCTCCGGGGTCCCGGGCCGGGTGACCTTTGGGCGGGTCATCGGGCGAAAATTCGTGGGTCGTGGAATTTCGGTCTTTGGCTGACTAGCCCCAAAGGCCAAAAACTTGCATCAAACACATGCGTTTATGGGTGTCGAGGCCGAAGCTTGCGAAATCATCCTATCCTACCAGCGGTGAGAAAACAACGCGGAGTGGAGCGGGGACATCGTCGTTGAAACGTATGCGCATGGAAAATTGGGTGCTGGAACGTGCGGGATGTTTCCGGGCTTGATTAATGGAAGGGGGAGCACGTCTCCTGACCCGACAGAGCACGACTGTCGAGCACACACGGCGCCACGTGCCCGTGGAAGGGAATCGCCTGTGCAGGCCTATGCGTTGACCATGTTTTGAAGAACGTCATAAACCACTCCGTTTGTGTTGGTAGGTTAGGATTGACGACAGTAGCGTTCATTTAGCCGACACCCTTGCTACGTTTTTTGAGCCGTGGCGTAAGATGAAAATTTTCCGGAGGTGGGCTGCTTGGTTTCTACTGTGGGTTTTTGTTGTTCTGCATGGGTCTTGGGAAGAGGGCAGCTAATCCAAACACCTTACCATCATCATCATCATCATCATCATCACTCTTTGCGTGAAAGGTTCATTGAATTGAGCGCACATCACAAAAATTGTAACTTGAAGGGATTCACATCAAGAAGGAGCTCGAACACGGAACGCGTGTTTGGATGTACATGTGCTCAAGACACGTGAAACAAAAAAAATTACACATGCCAACATCCTTGGTTCCGTGTGGTTGCACTGCTCCTGTCCAAGACCTACCACTACAAGCAGCAGAGTACGCACTTTTTCCTTGGGTTGCTCTGAGTGTAGCTTAACGGAGGGTTTGAAGGCTCCAGGGCTTCAAGCCCAACTGACCTTCCGTTTCGCCCCCCTCTTGTGGTGAAAAAGGTAAAGCTCGAAACCAGATGCTGACCTGAGGTAGGTCAGACTTGGCTTTGTTAAGCACAGTGCGGAGCACCGCGGCCCCAGCAAGGGCTGCAAAAGTCGGCTGGCCAGCGGGCCTGAGCAAGTGTAGCCGGCGGGCTCACACTACTAAGTACAGCTGAGGCGACAGCTGAGGTAGCGCTAAAGGCTCCTTAGTACTCCTGCAGACAGCGGCTGACAGGCTGAAAAGCAAAAGGCTTGTGAAGCAGCTGTAGGCTCACTGCAAGATCCTCTTCACCTGAGAGAGCAAGGCTTGCGGCTTGTTGGAAAGTAGGGATTTGGGAGGCCGGGTAAAAACTTTCCTGTTACGTAGAAAGCGATCTACGCAAAGGCTTGTAGTGGGATAACAGTCTTGGCCTGGGAGCAGTAGTGGCAGCGGGCGAGCACGAGATTCTCAACACACCACAAAACACAAGAAAAAAAGAAAACTCTTAACGTTCTGCGTGGTTGCACTGCTCCTGTCCGAGACCTGTGCCCAAGTCGGCTGCGTGCCATCTGGAGCAAGGCTTATTGCACCAGTGTCTCCAAGCAGGCTACGTATTTCTGGGCGTCCTTATGGAGCTGCGGCCAGAACCGTCCTTGGTGCATAGCCAGCCCCTTTTCCCTGCTGTATCTCCCTCCACCATGGCATCGGCTGCTGAAAGAAAGGCACTGCAGCGGAGCGTCCGAAGACTCCTGAGCTCTTGGAAGAGGAGGAGGAGGCACCAGAGGATGAGGAGGCTGCAGAAGAGGATGCTGTCGGGGAGGCAGAGCAATTGTCCCTATTGGATGAGAAAGAAGGGTGCAGAAGAGTTTTCTGCCCTTGCTGCAGCTCCTGGGTCAAGCTCTCATTTCTTATGAGGCTCTTCGCTGGCAGGGCTACGATCTGAGCGGCACGCCTAAGTCGTGCCATCCACCTGATGGGGCCACTGGCAAACGTTCCTACACCATCCGGTTTGACGACAATCGCATTTCGATTGATGTTTTGCGTAGACAGAGGGCTTTTTTTTGTAAAGAAGCCTCAGAAGCACAAAGGTCATTGGACATGGAATTCCTTTGTGAAAATTTTAGCCCAAATCTTAAGGTCCACTCTACACTAACTAACCCCACTCCAACCTAACCGCAGGCGGCACACTTTTGCTCTGCAGTTGCAGTCTGTCTGGGGTGCGGTTTGAGCCTGATACAACGGAGTGAAACATGCTAACGTATTGGGCTACAAAGGCACATGTACATAATCGAAATGCTTGTTACGCCCTCTTCGACTTGCGTGGTGCTCTTCATCCACCAATGTCGAACTCAAACTGTACATGCGCATAACTCCCACTCGTATCATACTCCAAAGGTTCAAAGTTCCAAGATCTTATCATCAAGACTCAATCATTCAAGGATCGATCATCATACCCGTCTCGGACGGCTTGCGACGACTTGAACGGTCTGATGCAACTTGACTCTCGAAGTCACATCTAAGGCGTTAAGCAACAGAATCAATCCATCACCATGCCATTGATCGACTCAACAAAAGCCTGTTCTGCGCCATGCCCACTTTCAGTCGCCGAAGACTTGAAAGGCCATAATGCCAAAACAGATAAGCAAAATCAACCACTCGAACGATCATGTCATAGATGACTCGACCTCATAACCAAACCAAAGTTCTTCAAACTAAACTTGCGGCTCACTTCTTTTTCACGCGCACGCGGGAAAGGTCTCTAAACCGCTTCCAAAAGTCGAATTGACTCTTCGTTGCGTCCACATCCTTCTCCAAAGAAATGCGGAAATCTACCTTTTCATCGTGCTACGCGAGGCTTGGTGAAACATGCAACTTTATTGCATCTTCGTGAACTTAATCACGGGTTTCTCATCTTTCTTTTAAACAGCTCTACGGCCTAAAGGATCTAATCTTTTCAGTTCAAAGTCGATTCGAATCAATGGAAATGTTTCCATCGGCATCATAGGAATTCGAATCAACTTTCCAAAGCTGAGGATTTTCCTCATCTACTCACTCTTTTGTTCTTCTCTTTCTTTCCTTCCTTCTTTTCAGTTTTCTTTGACTTTCTCTTCTCTTCCTTTTCCTTCTCCTTTCCTGCTTTCTTTGCAGTTCTGCGCTCTTCTTTCTGCTTCAATCTTTCAGCCTCCTTTGCTTTCTCTTCATTTTCCTTGCTGATCCTTTCGGCTTCGGCTGCGTCCTGCACAGGGTTCAATCTTCTTTCTTCTTCTGCTCTCATCCTTTCGTTCGCAGGTCAATTGCTATTTTGTTCATGTCTTCGTGTTCCTGAACTCTTGACCGATAGTTCGGTGTTTCTCCAACACAGTGAACGTTAATTGCTTCTCGTATGTAGCCTGCTTCATGAGGCTCTTCTGAGTCTCGCATCTAAACGTCTCATCAAAGAGATAACCGCGCAAGGTGATATCCGACGCGGACTGTAGCTGGGACCGCCGTAAGTCCTCTGCACCTTTCATTTTCTTCGCATCTTCTTCCCTTTTCTTAGCTTCAACTTCATCTTCTTCCTTCCTTCTCTTTTCCTCTTCTTTCTTCTCTTTCTTTTGCTTCCTTCGATCCGGCTCCTCACGTACGCTAACGGATCTTACTTCGCCTGTTCCTGAGCTCTGAGCTCTCAAAGCTTTCTTAGCATTCTCTTCGGCCCGCTTCTTTTCCTCAGGACCAAACAATCCTAGCTCAATCAAGTGGTCACGCAACTCGCGGTCATCACTCATGGCGTTATGGTTTGGGCATGGATGCTCGGGTCACCGTATTCTCTTGGAACACGAACGGAATTATGACTTGGGCATGGATGCTTGGGTCACCGTATTCTCTTGGAACACGAACGGAATTATGCTTTGGGCATGGATGCTCTAGTCACGGTATTCTCTTGGACCATCAATGGAATTATAGTTTGGGCACGGATGCTTGAGTCACTTTATTCTCTTGGAACACGATCGGAATAATAGTTTGGGCATGGATGCTCTAGTCACGGTATTCTCTTGGAACACGAACGGAATTATAGTTTGGGCATGGATGCTCTAGTCACCGTGCTCTCTTGGAATACGAAAGGAATTATGGTTTGGACATGGATGCCCCTAGTCACCGTATTCTTTTGGAACACGAACGGAATTATAGTTTGGGCATGGAACACGAACGGAATTATGGTTTGGATATGGATGCTCTCGTCACCGTATTCTCTTGGAACACGAACGGAATTATGGCTTGGGCATGACGCGCTCGTCACCGTATTGTCTTGGAACACAAACGGAAATATGTTTTGGGCATGGATGCTCGAAGCATGAATGCACTGGTCACCATATGTTCTTGAAACACTAACGTGATTGTGGTCGAGCATGTTTTGACCGTAAGCTTGTAAGAAGCTTTTAATGGAGTGTATAGGATTTATATGAAGGGCATACAATGGTTTTATAAAGGGTTAGAAGGTATAGACACGGTTTATAGCGCACTTGTTGCGGTTTTTTGACATGCTTTTAGTGGAGTTTAGGGTGTCTTCAAATCTTCCACAAACTTTATTTGGGTAAGCGTATATGCTCTCGGACACGATCGTTATTCTGGTTTGGTCACGATATGCTCTTAAAACACAAACGTGATTGTGGTTTGGCATGGATGTTCCAGTGACGTAGACTCATAAAAAAAAAAAACTTTTGCTGAAGTTGATTGAATTTATGAAAGGTTTCCATGGGTTTCATAACGGGTTTGGAAGGGATGCATACACGGTTTATAGCGGACTTTCAAACGGAAAAAAAGACGCTTGCGGTTGAGTTTATGGTTTGTTCAAGATCTTCACAATGAAGATGAGGTAAAGAAGGTATCTTAGACCTTACCTTGAAACAAAGCCTTCAAGCCTTCAGACAGAGGTTATATCGGAAAACCTTGCTCTTCGCCTTAAAGGAAAGCTTCAAGATTTCGCTTCAAGGCCAAGTCTCATGACCTTCGACCTTGACCTTCAAACGGGTGACTCTTTGCCTTTGCAGCGCAGCTTGAGATGAAGGTAGAAGCCTCGCTTCAAAAGTCAATTTGAAGGTCAGGACCTTGCAGACCTTTTGAACGAGTGGGCCGTACCTGCTGCTTTTTTTTTTGTCCGCGCGGGCGCTACTCATTCCGCAGTCGCCAGCAGACACGAAGTGTAGAAAATGGCACAAGACACTAATTTAGCCAATGCACTCTCGTGTATCTGAGTGGGCCGCACCTGCTGCAAAGAAAATGCTGCGTCCCCTGCGCATGCTGTTCAGAAAGCCTCTAAAGTGCTTAATTATCTTGAGAGCTATGTTTTGGAACAGGCAGCTCCTCTAGAAGAAGACCATGCAGATGGCGATAAGGCAATAACGCCAGAACAGACGAACTTCCAGCCCCTGATGTAAAACTTTATAACCCAGTT
>CAJNIZ010028091.1:0-32210 GCA_905231905.1 Symbiodinium pilosum
CACGACCACTACCACTACCGCTGCTGCTGCTGCTGCTGCTGCTGCTGCTGCTGCTCCTCCTCGTACTACTACTACTACTACTACTACTACTACTACTGCTACTACTACTACCACCACTATTGTTACTACTATTATCACTACTATTATTACTACTATTGTCACCCTAAGCCCTGAACCCCTGAATGAAGTTGCCAGGCGTCATACGCAGGAATTTTCAAAAATAACAGTGTGACGTCTTTTGGCTGCCTCTTTGTGGAAAAGGTCCTCACGGGGCTATACATGTCCTCTCTGAAGACTAGACATGGGGTTGTGGCTGCCAAAGAGGTTGTTTGAGGGCGTGCGCAAGGGTTTAGAAACCCTAGACCGCTTAATTCCAGGCTCTTCATGCGTGGGGCCTCTGCTGAAGGAGCAGTGAAGGTGTCAAGAGTAAGAGTTGCTGGTTGCATGCTGCCTCGACCCTCCAACATGTGAGCTATAGTCTAAACTATAGCCCATGTAGTGTGCGCTGTAGTGCTTTTACGCGTTCTCTGACTGTCTATATCACTGTTGTAGGGAAGGTATTCGCAAAATCGTGGAGCTTTGGGTGTACCCTTTCGACAGCAGCACACGACATTTGCATACAAAATATCAGACGGCTTCTGACAGCCGACTAGTTTTGTGGAGTGGACAAAGGCAGAAATCCCCTCTGAGGCTCACGTTGCTTTGATGTTTCGGACAAGATTCTTGACAACTAGGGGAATACGGTAAGACATCAGTCAAACTAGAGGGCGCTGTTTCCAACTGTTCAAACTGAAATGGAAGTTCCTCAGCAACACCTCAAGCTGCCTTTATGAAGTGCCCTAAGTCCTGAGCCCTACGTCTTTGAAACTCTAGGCCACAACACCCCAGCTTAGTGGTCCTCTATCTGCCCCACTCCTGTTTAGGGTTTAGGGTTAGGGTGCCCGCAAGCAGCTTAGACTGGTTTCCTTGTCAGCGAGGAAATGGCTCCAGGGGTTGCCCATGCACGAGACAGTGGATGTAAATTGACCGTTTGTCCATTTTGTTTGCATTATTGGGCTGATTGAGAATGGCTTTTTGTGATGTATGCTTTATCATACATGATCACCATGTGGCCACTATGTACTTCTGACACCTAGGGGCGTTCTAGGTGATGCACCTTGAGGTTATAGGCGGGGGTTCTTGAGAGTTTGGTTTACAGTGACTACAGTATCGAAGTACTCTGCTGGGGAAAGCAAAGGTCCAACCCTAAACCCAAGTAATTACAATGTAGCTACCGGGGACATACTGTAGGCCTTAGATGACAGTCCCACTAATATTTCTTTACAAACCTACCCCAAACCCAAGTTCCTGATTCAAGCCATTTACCTTAAACCCCAAACCTCATCCCTAGGGTTAAGGGGGAAGCCCCGGGGTTTAGGGTTTAGGGCACCCTAAATCCTAAGCTCTGTTCCAGAAGCCCTAGGCTGGGCTTTTTTAAGGGAACTTAAGTTAGTTACCACATTATGGGTAGAAAGGCCATAGTATTGTAGCTTCCATAAACAGGGGCACCCCAATGTAGACCCAAGGAATTATAACACTTACTGCAGGAAACCCCCAAAAAGGAAAAGTGACCCCTAAGTTTCGGAAACCTCCATGTAGGCTCTTAATTTGGTAACTTACTTCAAATTCCTGAATAGCAACGCAGTAGACCTCGTGAGCCCCAAACAGCGCAGGAGAGCTTCGGCGAGTCTACCGTGGTCGTTGGTTGCAGCTCCGAGGGCGGTGCCTGGAGCCCAGTGAGGATGCCAAGGGAGAAGTAGGGTTTAAGGTTTAGGGTTTAGAGTTAAGGGCTTGGGGTGGTTTAAGGGATATCAGGTTTTAGGGGCTTAGGACTTATAAGGGTTTAGAAACGGGGTGCTGGCAGGGGATGTGTAGGATTTAAGGTTTAGATTTCCCGGGTGAGGGATAAGATAAGGGATTCGGGATAAGGTTAAGGACTTGGATGGGGCTGAGGCCTTGCAGAGTTAGTGTTTAGGGCAGTAATAGTAAGAATAGTAACAACAGGAATAATAGCAAAATAGCAAGAACAGGAAGATGTCTGGGATTTTGCATGTGGGGTCCTTTATGGGAGGTACCGAGGTGCCTAGCATGACAAGTATGGAATCTTGGGACATATTAGGGGATACCCGCTCTTTTTGAAACTCCCATATCTCCTGACTGATTCAATGAAGTTGTTCGGTTGTAGATTCCCCAACGTAACTTCGACCATCGCAGCCCTTGATCCCATTGACATCATGCGCGGAAGGAGGTGTCTGAGTGTAGGTCTGCACTTGCTTATTGTGTGCTCTTATACAGTTGTAGAGTCCGGGAGCTATGGCCCTTCAGACGGGCGCTCACACTAGCCCTAAACCCTAAGCCCTAAACCTAGCATAGCAACCCAGGGAACACCTTTTGGAAACTTGAACCGTTTATTTGTATTTGGATCCTGCAGAGCGCGCTTTGGCACTTAGCTGAGTGTCATAAAAAAAAAAGCTATAGTCCAAACTCCTTACAGGGGGGTTATATAGGGGATTATTTAGAGGAGTGTCATCGGAGTTATTAAGGAGGATACTGGAGTTTAGAGAATGGCTCATATGATGCGTTGAGCGGAAGCTTATTTGACTTTCTGAGGAGTCCCAGCTGTAGCTTTGAACGGTCTGTCAAAGCCCAGGGCTCCTTTCGATGCACCAATATAAACCCTATATGAACCCAATATAAGCCCAATAAAGCCGAATAGAACCCCAATATGTCCCCAATATAAACCCAATATGGACCCAATAAAACAAATGGGAGGTCTGACAAAATCCCCACATCAAGTTGTTGGGCCCGCCTTTCGGACTCCTTAGAAAAAGCTATTCCAAACCGATGCAAAACCCAAGTTTCTATTTCACGTTCCATGTTCGTTTCCACTGGGTTCGCCATTATAGGGGTAGTATCCCCAAACCCCAAAGGCAAATGTATTTTCAGGACAACTGGCTGCAGCCAAAGCACCTCACAGTTCCTGAGGGCACCTTGCTGGGTAATTGGCGTCCAATATTAGGGGTTCCTTTTTGCAATAAGGATTTCAGTATTTGGGAGTCTATGTTGGGGGTCCCCTATTTCTTGGAAACTTCTCATTCAGTTTGACACAGCTTTTGATCGCCGAAGCCACGAAATGGCCATCCTGGAAGGAAGTAAGCTGAACGCATCTGAACAGCACTGACCACATCGTGGAGACGTTGTGAGGGTAGTTGTGGGTTGATGGGATTTTCGGAATCCCCCTGGAAATAGTATGCAGTCACGACCCTACCAAGTGCTATTATATGGAGTACCTGGACCCCAAAAGTATGTAAAATAATGGCCTTTTGGGCTATTATTAAAGTTTTAGGGCTATTATTTTACATACTTTTGGGGTTTAGGTAGCTTCAAAGCCTCTAAGTTAAGCGAGACCGGAACCTGAGAAGCCCCCGCCTTGCCGCGATGATGGACTTCATACCGGACTCGGAGATCAGTGCTTTGGCAGCCCACAAGTTCCAGTCTGCTGGATCCACATGGCTGGACGAGAAGATGGACCCATTCTGGTGCCCACATCTGGTAGATTCGCAAAATAGGGAGACCCCCTAAATAGATCCCCAAGAATACGATAACCCTTGATATGCGGACCCTCAAAAAGGTACACCTAGTTTTAGAAAACCCGCATCTTGAGCTGCATGGTGTTTGGGGCCAAGTGAGTGGACTCCACTATACGAAGCTGTGCTCCTTCCCTCTCCCCATGTGTTACGTTTAGCAGGGTATTTGTTTAGGAGTACTACAGCGGCATAAGAGGATTTTAGAGGGTTGTTTCGAGAAAGCACGAATTTGTGGCCTTGGCCCACTAAAACCTCCTCGTCCGGTGGCTTTATCAGATATAGTATTTGAAGCAGTTTGACCATAGGGCGAAGATACTGTCTAAATCCTGAACAATGGGTTTCAGTCAAGGTGCAGCGTCGCCAATCGAATTCCTAGATCGATCTCGCCGAACATGATTTCGGTGATCGGGGGCCTTTGTTGTGGACTTGCGGCTGTGTTCACGGTGGTGGCCAACCATGTTCGCTGGATCCCACTGTACTTTGCTGGGCCCTTCCTGATCTTTGTGTGCCTCTGCACAAATTGGTAGAAGCTGCGATGTTATCTGTCTTACGCCTAGCGGTGCGCTTTAATGTGTTGAGACCCGAGGTACATGACCTGTGATGCCGTGGACGGCAAGCACGCGCGGCGCACGAAGCAGAGCACGCCGCTCGGAGCCGTTGTGGATCATGGCATCGATGCCTTCTGCGCTTTCACCACAGGCGTCGCTGTTGTAGTGACAGCTGATCCAGAGCTAAAGGACCCAAATCTCATGCTAGCCTTTTGCCTCTTTCATGGGGCCTGGTTCTGTGCACAGTGGGGTGAGCTAGTCCTGGGCTCCCTGGATCAGCGTGGGATCACGGAGGGCGAGTTTGCCTCCATGGCAGTCATCTCTTTGCCTGGGATCTTTGGCCCTGATGCTGCCAAGTCCCATCTGCCGGACTGGATCCCTTACTTCGGAGCTAGGCCTATTTTGGACCCTGTGACCACAGGGGTCATCCTAGTCTGTGGAGGCGTCTGCCTGTCCTTTGCCTTGCGGATCTTTCTGAATCTTCAGGGTTTGGACAGGCTCAGGGCCGCCTTTCCCCTTGCCCACCTGGCTTTGCACACTGTTGCGGCCATGCGTCTAGCGGCTGGGTCGCCGTTAAGGAACTTAATTTGAGCTACTATGTTGGGGAAACCATATTAATCAATATATATATATATACCGATTATGGTAACTTAATGTAAGTCCCTTAACAGCAACTCAGGCGGCCTCCCCACTGAGACCCGAGTGGCCGCTGTTGACCTTCACCGTGGTGGGGATGCATGCCTCGCGCCTTGCCTAGATGAACATTTGAGCTGTAGTCCAAACTTCTTAAAGGGGGTTATATTGAGGATTATATAGGGGAGTGTTATAGAGGTACTAGGAGTTTAGACAGTGGCTCATGCGGGATACTTGCAGGTGTTGGGAGTGCAAGTCTTCGTGCTCAAGGAAAGTCGAACTAGGAAATCGGGACTAAGCTGCCTGCAGCTCCCCACAAGGCCTTTTGTGCGTAGATGTAGGCGTGCTGCTGTGTCACCATCCAATTGGCTTGCTTAATCTCGCTTACTTCATGTTGCCCAGTGACATAGTATGTTCTTATGACTGAGCAGGCTTCTCATGACGAAGATGCGCTTCATGGCTACCTTTCGTGTCCCCTGGCCTGCGCTTCATGCCGAAATGGTACCTTTCCTTGCGGGAAATGCTTTGGAGGTCGCTGGCTCCTTGGCACACTTCAACTTTGCTGTCTTATTCATTAGACTCAGAAGCCATAGAATGTTTTTTGACGACTGCTGCCTGCCACGATCAGGCCATGTGTAGTACAGCAAGTAATTAGTTGTCCTAAGGATAGGTACACATAATCATAGGGGAGCTTCTGAAGGGGAATTTATTTCGAATCTAGGGGCAAGACAAAGTACGAGATCAAATTGATACTCCAGGCTGTGATCTATAGCCCCCCTTATGTAGATAGAATATGGAATTGTCCAATAGCCAATATCATAATCAGATCCCACATACCCCATATTTTATCTGCTTAAGGGTGACTACCCTAAATCCTAAACCCTGTATCTCCCTAAGGGAAACCATAGACCCTGAATCCTAAACCCTAAATCTACGTAAGGCCTAGACCTGAAACCCTATATCTACTTGAAGGGGGACTACCCTAAACCCTGAACCCTATATCTCCTTAAGGGAAACCCTAGATCCTAGTCCTAAACCGTATATCTACTGAAGGGGAACTGCCCTAAACCCTGAACCCCCCTACTTAAGGCTTACCTACACCCCAAAAGGATGTAAAATAATAGCCCTAAACCCCTAATAATAGCCATAAAGGCAATTATTTTACATACTTTTGGGGTTCAGGTACTACCCTAAACCCTAAGCCCCCTACTTAACCCCTAAACCCTAAACCCTACCTTTGAATCCCTTGAACTGAGGTGCATCCCGGAGCCTTTACACGGAAGCCTGAACCCCTGAAACCCTCTTTAGGGTTTAGGGCTTTTTAAGTTTGGGGTTTTGGGTGTAAGGGTTTATAGGGTTTATAGGGTTTAAGGGTTTAGGGTTTGTAAGTTTGGAGTTTTGGGTTTATAGGGTTTAAGGGTTTATAGGGTTTACGGTCTACAGGGTTATAGGCTTTAGGGGTTCTAGGGTTGAGGGCTTATAGGAAACCCTAAAGCCCTAAACCCTGAACCCTAAACCCTAATTAAGGGGATGATTGCTACTGAGCTTCAGGTGCTTGGGGTTACAGGTTTACTCTGAATCATCAGCCCTATGCCCCAAACCCTAGACCCTTGCCCCTCGAACACTAAAACCTAGGGTTTAAGGGGGTTTATGGGGATAATGTAAAAGAAAATGGAAACTACTATATATAGGGTTTAGGGTTAGGGTTCAGATCTATAGTCCCCGTTCGGTAGATAGAATATGGGGTATATGGGGATCTTATCACAATATACCCAAAGCCATATTCTATCTACTTAAGGGGGACTATACACCCTGAACCCTAAAGCCCAACCCTGGATACTTCCGGGAAGACGAGGCGTCAGTCTGGGAGCAGCTGGTTGGCTCCTGGTGGCCACGGTACAGCTCGCTCTGTGCCTAGATTGGATTTATGGGGTTTAAGGTTGTGTCAATCCCACACCCAGCAATGGGCACCACAAAAGACTATTGTAGGTATAGTAAGGCCCTAACAACTCATATTAAGGAGCCATTACTTTAGGGGGGAATTGACCTAAGTTTAAGGGTTGTTTGGGGTTTAGGGTGTAGGCTTGTTTGGGGTGCCTAGAGATTCAATGAGCGGTTTTTGATCAACGTCGTGGCTTCCCCTGCCCCTACAGAATTCCCCCCAAAAGGGATAGTGATACTAAAAGCTAGGGCATATAGACGTGATTCATCTCGAGGACCCCTGAACCATAAGAGCTATAGTCTAAAGTCCCTAAAATGGAAATATGTAGGGGGTTACATAGGGAAGTGTTATAGGTGTTCTTCAGGGGGATACCCGGAGTTTAGACTATAGCTCATATACCCCTAGAGCCGCCCACCCTAAATCCTAAAGCTTGGGTATTGACCCCCCTCAGTAACAGTTGGATAATAATTATAATAGGGTTATATATAGCCCCCAATAGGACCCCTAATATCGACTGTTACTGGGTTGGGGGCAGTACCCAACATATACCCCTAAACCCTAAACCCCTAAATCCTAAACCCTAAACCCCTAAACCCTAAACCCAGTACAGTAGTTTCCATTTTCTTTTCCATTAGTACCCAACCTTAACCCTAAATCCTAAAGCTCCCAAGGCTCCTCGCTATGTGGCGGCGTCTCTTGAACCGCATCTGCACGCGGCTGGGGGTGCCCTTCCTTGCGGAGGTACCCCTGAAGGAGACTTAGGGCGCATGAGTTACGGATGTCAAAGACTTTAAGTTTGTACCCTTAATGTTTGTACCCCTAAGTTTTGGGTCCCAGATACCCTTATTGAGGGCCATATTCCATAATGTAGGGACCCAAGACCCAATGGTACAAACCTAAGGGTACAAAGGAAAACTCCCTGAGGATGAATGTATGCAAGGCTCATTTCTCAAGAGTCCATGTACCTACACTTAATGTGGTACAGGCTTGGCCCCCGCAAGAGTGTCTGTCTAGGAACGCCTTGAGGCAAGTACTAAATGAAAATTTGGGGTATGTTTGCTTACCAGCCGGGCAGTGAAGTAGAGCTTCTTACAGTCCCGGGCTTAGGGTTTAGGTTCAGTAAGTGTTTGCCCTGTGGAGCGGATGTAGAGTACATAGTTTGGGCCCTTGGTGCCTAAATTTGTACATCATTTAGGCCCAGAGTATTTTTGCAGGAGAGGTTATTTGGACATTGCACACAACAAGAACCCTAAACCCTAAACCCTAATGACTAGCTCCTCACTTGCTTCTTACATTGGAGCTCCAGGCTCAGGCAGAGAGTCAGACTGTTGATGGAAGAGCCTTGCATGACCCTACAGCGTGACCCTGGGCGAGTACTAGACACCTCAAGAATTATGGTACACATTGCCGGGGCATGGAGTTGGGGAACAAAGTCCATCTTGATCACAGCATTGCAGCAGCCCAGCAGTAACCAAACCTAAGCGTGCTCCCTAACACTTCCTAGACCGCTTTAACCCCGGGACTCTTCCAGTACTATGGATCACGCAGGGTTCTTGAGTTTAACGAATGCAACTGGGTCAGACCAGCGGGCCCAGGGACGCTTTGCAAAGTCCAGGCGTCCAAGTCTGGGAATTGTTTTCCATGCATGCGAGCGATGCGTCCTACTCCCATGGTGCTAAGTAGGGAAGAAAGCGAGATCCCTATACAAACTCTCCGAAGACTTCCTGTGATCGTCTCCGTTGTTCCCTACTACGCTCTGGAGAGTCCCATCTCAGGCAAGAGGGTGCGGAAAATGGCGCGCCCGCTAATCTGACATGTCGAAGTGCGCTGCAGGGTTTCTGTTCCAGCTTTTTTTGTTTGGCGTTTAGTGACTTTGTTCGAAACCTTCAACTTTGACCCTAAACCCTGTTGGCCAAACCTAGAAGAGCAACGCTTCAATGATGCTAGCACAGGGACGATGATGGGCCTCTTATGTACCAGAACTCAGCCATTCGCAATGCGACCTTCCCACTCGGTCACAACAGAAATGGGAGATTACCCTAAAAATGGAGAATTCAACGGACAAGAAAATGACAAATGACTTGGATATTGAGATGATGTAGGGATTTTGAGCTTAGGTGGGTAGGCAGGTATATTCGCAACACTTATGGGTGGCATAAACCTCATGAACCCCCGATCTTTGTTACTCAAGCACTTTGTGAGCATTGCAGGATCTCTTCTGGGCTTAGGCGACATGCAAGATTTGCACGGCTCCCACTGTTGTCTTTCAGCTGTCCGTACGTTTGTCCTAGGTGGCTAGTAGGGACTCAAGTAATAGTATTCAGTATATCAGGACTTCACTTAGAGACTATAGAGATGGGTTCCTCCATTCCCTGCCAACGGCCAGCAAACATGTGCAACAGGCGCCCTGTCTCACACCTGCCTGGGTGAAAAGCTGAATCCAAAACGACCACAGAACCTAGCCTAAAGCTCCCCTATAGTAGTCCCTATATGGTAGTTTGCTTAAATAAGCGGGCCCTAATATAGACCCCCACATACTATAGTCCTGATTGTGGGGACCTCCAAAAAGGTACCCCCTAATTTTGGGAAACCCCCATATAATCCCCTACATAACCCCCTTTTAAGGAGTTTAGACTAAGGTCCTGGCTGAGGGCCGCGAGGCAGCTGTCCATCAGCGGACTGCTTACCATGCTGCATAAGCCAAGAAGTATTGTAGGAGCCTTTGAGACGAGGTCTTGTGTTAGTTTCTACACCATAAACTATCATAATATAGGCCCCATGAGGGTAAGGTATAGACACGTTCTTCGGCTTCCACACTGCTTCGTGACCTCGTGGTATCTCGAGGGGTATTGAAAACAGAACTGCAAAAAGGCTCTCCCTGACCGAGGTGCAGTGTAAGATGTAAACCCAAAACGCCAAATCCAACGCCCTAAACCGTACTTGAGCCATATTCTAAACTCCTTAAAGGGGGACATATAAGGGATTATATAGGGTACTACTATAGGAGTTATTAAGGGGGATACTAGGGGTTTAGGCAATTGCTCACTTGGAGGCCCATGGGACCTAGTTATTACTTATAACTGGGATTATCAAAAGTAGGGTTATAAGCCCAGGTGTAAGTGGCTACTACGTCCCATGGGCCTCCAAGTAGACCCTAAACCGTGAACAACGTCTCTTGGGCTCCTTTTGAACATCTGCAAGAACACCTGTTCCATCTTGTGCAGGTTCAGATACACCAGTGGTTCCTCACATACCTGGCCTGCCCGAAAAACCCGATCCCTCCATGTCATCCCAATTCTGCTTTCATCGTCCATGTTCTTTTCCATGTGGTTCGTGACCTTTGTATCTACGTATAGGCTCTTAACCTTGAAGTCTAACATATCCCTAGGACCCCTAAACTCTAAACCCAGCCTAAACCCTAAGCCCTTTCAAGGGGAGCTAAAACTAGGTAAAATAGAAGCTCGAAATCCTTAAAAGCATCCCAGAAAGCTTTGATTCGCATACTTTTGGGGTTCAGGTAGCTTGAAAATGGAAGACTTTATCTTCGCAACCTCAAGGTTGTGGGATTCGGGGTTTAGGGGTTTAGTGGTTTGGGGGTTTAGGGTTTACGGGGGTTTGTATCCTCTGGTTTTGAGTCCCACAATTGCCCTAATCTAAGGCTATATGCCGTGGCTTGGGATCCGAACCCAGGGGTCCAAACCCTAAGGCTACAAACTTAAACCTCACCTGGGCCCCCAAAAAGCAAGTAAAATGATGGACCAAAACTAGTCCAAAAGGCAATTATTCTACATGTTTTTGGGCGGGGTTCACGTAAACCCTAAACCCTGGTACAAAGGAAAACTCTTTGATACAAGAACGGCCCATCTGCTGCAGGTTCAGGAAGAAACGTTCGCGCTCGGTGCGCTCGCGCTCTCGAGCCAAAGTTCTCGACTGAGATTTTGGGGCTTTCCAAACCCTAGGACGAATATCTACATGAGCTATGGTCTAAACTTCTTAAAGGGGGCTATATGGGGGATTCTATTGGGAACTGTTATAGGGTCTGTTAAGGGGGATACTAGGAGTTTAGACTATAGCTCACATAGGGCCCAAATGTCTACATCAGGTGCTATGGACGGAAGACTTCCAGGTTTCCCCTATTTCTGCTGGGTGCTGTTTGTGAAAGAAGTTTTCAGCAGTTAATGTACTTTAGAGAGGCAACGGGTCCCAATGTAGAGTCCACGAGAACAGCAAAGTCTAGTCCTTCTTTCCCGCCTGATGAGGCTTATACATTAGGTTGGGCCCCCACCCAGGAATAGTAGTATGTTAGGACTAAAGAAGGACCTTACTATAATTGCCAGTATCCCTTGTGGTGGCTATTTGTGGGTGGGGGCCCAACCTAACTTGTACAGGCTAGGCTCTCTCCACTCCCCTCTCCTTTCATCTAACAAACTTTGGAAGACAGGGTTTAGGGTGTAGGGTTTAGGGTGGAAGAGCCGCAAGCGCAGCAGGTACCTGACCCAAACTTGCCTGTACTTTGTTATCGGAAGAAATCTTGGCAACTTTCTACCAACCTACTTGTACTCGGCTTTGGTAATGGCATGGCACAATCAGTAGGATCAACTTTGCCACATGTCACATGGGTGGTTGTCAAAATTATGGTCCCTTTTTGGATCCCTATAATAAGGCACCTAATATTTAGGGCACCCAAAAAGGGACCATAGTTTTGACAACCTCCCACATGAGCCTGACAGTTGCCGGAGTTCCTGGATAGGAGAGGCATGCCTGAGATGAGGAAATCGCGCTGCAGAGGTCCTCGAAGATGCGTATCAGACACCCATCACGAAGCAAACAGAGAGCCATTTGGCCGTGCGACTCACCATCTGCTTTTTTCCGGTTACAGGTGTGCGTACGTTGAGGTAATTCAAGGGGTATATTGGTATAATGGAAAATAGAATGGAAACTACTATAGTATATATGTGCCTCGAGGTTTGTACAGGCGTGCTCACACTAAAAGCGCAAATGCCCAAACCTGACGAGCGCAGCCAGAAAGTTGGAACAGTGCCTTCGCCCAACCCTAATTTGTTTCCAGAACATCTCAGAATCCTGCAGCAGTTCTATATCGCTGAACAATCGCTATATTCTCTTGATTAGGCCCTTAATAGGCGAGCTCAAGCCTCAAACCCAGGTCTGCGAGCGTATCCTTTCCATTCTGGGGATCTGGGGCAGCTGCCTCCCCTGGGGCGAGGCAGACAGATTTTTTCAAGGGGCTTCTTCGCTGACATAACTGCTCTTGTCTCATATGGTCGCTATTGATGGGTCTGGGTGCGGGGTCCAACTTCGGTAGCAATATCGCAGGAGGAACCCCCACCCATGTACAAAGCAAGAGATCTGCGTGGAATCGTTCATGGTGCGACGGCTTCAGTTACACCTGTGCCACGAACTTCTCATGATATGAAGCGTGTTGTAACGGTGTTGGCACATGCCAAGGGAGGCAGATGTGATTTGATCTAACACGGCTTGGTGCTTAGCGTTTCCTGATTGTTTCTCAACCCATGCTACATGTGAGCCCCTACGCTCTGTGGGAACCTTCTCCGCATGCTTGTTATTGATCTTGACAACCTCAACTCCAAAACAGCCTCTTCTCAGCGCTCCAAGCCCACGAATGTTGAAACTTATAATCCTTGGCCAGAGCGTACTTGTGGCTCCAGTTACCTACAGCTTCAAGGGTTCTACCTACTAGTTGGGGGTAATTACCACTAAACTGCAGCGAAATGGAGGCACTGGTAGAGCCTCTGATGTTACCCTGTGGAGGTGGCAAGTGGGGCTCACAGGACGGGTGTTTGTTTGCGTGATTGACATCCACAAAGTTTAGATCCATGGGCTGTAGTAAACCCTAAACCCTTAACCGCACCTCGCAAGCAGCAACGGATGCTCTTCGGCCGCAATTTAGGGAACAAAGTGCATATGCCAGCATTGGAAGCAATTACATGGTAGCTTCCCAAAAGAAGGGGACCCGCTATAGACCCCAAAATACTATAATCCCTGTAAAGTCCCTTCAAACAGGTACCTCTAATCCGGCGGGGATTGTTTGAGGAAGAGCACTGATTTTCCATTAGACTGACAGTGGCAAATCGGTTTCGGACTTAGTGTTTATGGATGCCCCCTGGATTTTGCACGCATTGGCACATGAAACATGTTACTTGTGAATTGGTATATACAGGGTAGGCCCCTGGGACATTTTATATTTTCCCTAACGGCTTTAATAGGGGACCAAATATACGAATATTTTTGGTTTTAGGGCTAGGGCCAACCCAGTATACGAGAGGGCTCAGGAAGTCACGGGTCCCTTTTAGAAGCCCCTATGACAAGGATCATAGTGTCTTGGAGTCTATATTGGGATCCCCCTATTTATGGAAAGTACCCTAAGCCCTTTAAATCGCTAAAATACTGGAGCCTCATTCTAGGAACCCCCAAAATGTGACCTCTAACTTTCGGAAACTTCTGTGGAGGCCATGGACGTTGATTCAAGGAAAAATAGGGAGGATAGTATTTCGGGGTCTTCATTTGGGTCCCCCTGTAGACGTAAGATACCCAATCCTTCTATAATCCTATATAGCCGTTTCCATTTCATTTTCCATTTGCTTTGCCATTTTGATTCTCAGTTATTGGGATCTATCATCAAAGCCCTAAACCATAGTATACCCCTATATAATCCGTTATAGTGGTTTCCATTTTCTTTTCCACTATCCCTATTTAACCCCTATACTACCACTAATCTACTATCCTAAAGCAACAAAACCCGAAATCCTATGTACCCCTATATAGCCTTATATATCCCCTATAATCCCCTATGTCCCCCCCTTTTGAAAGGGACCCTAGACCCTAAATCCTAAACCCTAAATCCTAAAGCAACGAGGACGCCCCATCAACAGCTCTAGCCCTGGCGATGCTTCCCTCCACCAATGGCGACCCACAAAGCTGGGCGCGGGACCTCAGCTGGGAGGTTAGGGTTTAGGGTCAGGGGTTATAGGGTTATAGGGCTTTAAAGGTTAGGGTTTAGGGTCAGGGGTTATAGGGTTTAAGGTTAGGGTTTAAAGTTAGGGTTTGGGGTCAGGGGTCCTAGGGTTTAAGGTTAGGGTTTATAGGGCTCAAGGTTAGGGATTATAGGGTTTATAAGGTTAGGGTTTAATAAGGTTTAGGCATTTAGGGTTTGCACCAGTAGCAGAAAGCATTCAGTGGTTACTAAAGGGCCTGCGGGGGGTCTAACACCATTGAAACATGGGGCCTGGGGTATATTGTAGTACTAGATTGCGAAGAGGATGGTTGGGCAGTGCTCTGGATAGCTCTGCAGGCTTCGACCTTATTGCTCGGAAGCATTTAGGGCAGCGACACCATCATTAAAAAGATATGGTCATACCCAGTGCTCGAAGAGTGACAGCAAGGCCTTCTGTACGGCGGGCTAAAAGCTTGTGGACAACAGCTATTCCATGGGGTGGCGGCCTTTGGTTATACGATGGGTGTTAGGGAATGCAACTTATTCTTACTAAGAACCTTACGAATACCTGGTAGATACCCGTACGAACGCGTCTGCCCCCTTTGTCCAACTGTCTTGCCTGTAAAACACCACTCACTGAAGTTCCCTCAGGGTTTTGAAGTTTGGGGGCTCTAGGCGTGGGCGACGTGACATGTAGGCGACATGTTTGCGGGCTACGCGCTACAGGGACTGCAACGAGTTATTCAGATGGGCATGGAACACCAGGGCTATTCTGGGGACTACTCGCATTGGAGGTTCTGTAGGCATCGAATCCCCCATTGCAAGCACAGCATGGATGGGAAGAGTGAAGACGCAAAGATTTGCACGATCTACGGTTTAGGGTCTCTGAGGATACCACGGAGTGTAGTCTACATGGCGTGGACTGAGCCATTTGAGCTAATCCTGAAGTTCTGTAGCGTTTGCCAATGTTTAGGTATTGGGGATATATGTAGGAATAGCTGCTTGATCACGAAGATGCCAGAAGAAGAGACCAACCTAGCTTTCAAGCGCCGACACAGTTTCTACATGTGGTAGTTTCCTTAAATGGAAGCACCCCAGGATAGACAACCCAAATACCATAATCCATATGGTAGGGACCTCCAAAAAGGTACTCCTAATTTGGGGAAGCTCCCATGTGTTCTCCACAGCAGCCAACATTTCGTGGAGCACGGAGACTGTTTCAGAACTACCCAGAAAGTCTGCCAACAGGACAGGGGCTCCCACCAAAATCCCTTCCAAGGCATTGCCCAAAGGGCCGCCACTTTATGGGCTCAACTCCTTTTCATGCTGAATCCCAATAAGTAAGGATAGCAACCCTGAGCTGCAAGAAAAAAATCTCAGTAAGGAACCAATGTGGTCACTGCAGCCTCTGGAAGAAAGACAGCTTCAGCTATACTCTAAACTCCTTCATTAGAAGGGGTTATTTAGGGGTTTCTGTGGGGAGGTATGAGAGGGGTTAGTAAAGGGGGATACTAGGACCTATGCTTTAGGGTTTAGGGTTTGGGGTTTCGGGTTTAGGGTTTAGGGTAAGGGGGATACTAGGACCCACTAGGAGTTTAGACCATAGCTCACTCAGCCTAGCACTGGCAGGTTGGAATGCTGGACAATGTTCTAGCAGGTGCCTTCCCTGGCAAGCTGTTGGGAATATGTTGGGGTACGATATAGGGTTATATAAAGTTACATAGGTACCGTTATGCGGGTATATATGGGAACTAGATAGGGTTTAGGGTTTAAGGGTTCTGGCTGTGGTGCCTTAGATGTTTTGAGTGGAATTGAATTGAAGCTGGGGTTAAGCACCAAAATTTCTTGCATGCCACAAGCTCACGTCGAGACACAAATGGAGTAGCACCAATTGCATCTGAACACGGCTTGCAGTAGCCCATTGAGGTAGTAGCGTCGAGACACAAATGGAGTAGCACCAAATGCATCTGAACACAGCTTGCGGTAGCCCCAGCCTCATGTTTGCTGACAGGCCATTTTTGCTTCGTACACATTCCTGAACTGTTAGTGCTCATACTGTAGTCAAATATAGACTCTCCAAAGTGGAAACTACACAGGTGTTCGTCGTCACTAGCTTTGGTATCTTGTAAGGAGCATGCCTGCCTTAGGAATATAGGTGGGTGTACAGGTGGGGCGCAGCTAGAATCAAGGGTTAAAGAGTACCTGTCTACGGTCTCTATACGAGTATGATTGTAGGATCCTCTACTTTAGGGGGACCCCCCGCCTTGTAATAGTGGTATAATATAGGGATATAAATAGACCCTAATATCATCGTTCTTATCCCTTATAGTCACTATTACTGGGTGGGAGGTCCGCCTAACCTCTGGGGGAGATGTACTATAGGATCCCATGACGAAATCGGTACAACAAGTCCAAAAGCTTCTTATGCCAGGATTCCATGATCCCGATAACATGGAACCAAATCAAGACCCTGAACCGAGGATTCCCCGCAATGATCAAATGGTCAAGTACATTATCATGCAATTCCCTTCCAACTTCCCGCCAGCCAGTCCCCTGTTTCATGGTATGGAATTACGGATCAAGAAATGGGAGAGTAGTCTGTTGCCTAACGAGGGGGGTAGAGCCCCTACCTGGAGGCCCGTTGTACGTAAAGGGTAGCTGTAGTTATGGGACCTATAGTATGGTTATGACTACAGTTACTAAGTAGGCTATAGGTACAGCAGAACTGCAAGTAATCCCATTACCTCACATACCCTACCCATAAGCTACAAGGTTCTCCTCTCAGGGTTCCTTCTAAAGCCCAAGATATCAATTCGCGAACGCTACAAATTGCAGAGGGGCTTCTTAAACAGTGATTGATTGACTTGCTGTTCCTCGACACAGCTGCCAAGATGTTGCTGATCAAAGTTTGTTGGCATTCCGCGTTGGCACGACGCATTCTGACTTCGGGCACTTACAGTTGTGAAGGGCATTCTCTTGGGAACTCATGATTGGACTCCTGCATGCATCTACAGTATAATGCAAATGGCAACAGCGAACCCAGAACCCATACACCCTAAGCTCTCCTTTACACACCTTTGACAGCCAAAGTAGGAGACTCTTTTCTGGGGTGCGCCTCTCACTTTAATCACTTTAGCTCCCTGAATAGCGGGTAATCTTTGTGAGGAATGCCCTCGTAAACTGCAAAAACTCAGTTCGAAGGAAGGTTTCCATCGCATTCCAGTGCTTCCTAGAGACATCCCGATCACAGTTTGAGGTTGGGAGCTTTTTGAGGTTTCGACCCCCTGCCCAAGAACTCTATGACTTCCTGGTTTTGCCAAGCGGAAGGTAAGAGCAAGAAGCCTCCGGTCGTCGTGGGCGGCCTTCCCGTGGGTGGAAACGCCTATGTGGATGGCGAGCGTCAGGTGCGCTGAGACCCTCCTTCTCCTTCTTGTTCTTGAAATCGATATCCGTAAGTAGCAACATGATGACATCAAGCGGCGTGGTGGCGACAGCTGGCAATAGCAAACACGAGTGGGATTAGCTGCACCAACAACGCGGAGCCCTGAACCTGAATGTCGAAACCCCAACGGTCTCACAAAAACATAATCAACATGTCTTGGTACTAGTGTGATGGCATATTCCGACAAACTACATCCCACTTCCAACCCTCGAGTGCAAAGCTGTAAGTAGATGTGGGGGTTTCTGAAAAATTCCCTATACACACCTGAATAAGGCCTCGTATGATCTACACAATCCCCATAAGATTTTAGGCTAAGCTAGTAGCGTAATAGGGGCCTTAGTAAGGATACTAAGGATCCGAATAAGGGGCTATATGGGCACGTCCGCGAGGCCGGGTAATTAGATAATCTAGTCCAGGGCTCACAGAACCCTAAACCCACAAATATACAGGCTAAACCCTGTAGCCCTGCGGGTCAGAGTACCCCTTAAATAGGTACTTGGGATTTTGCAATGGTAACTATAGTGCAGGTTGTGTGAAATTATATGACTATTGGGTACTTGGACCCTTAGGGCCGTAGGGTAAGCCCAAAAGCCCTTAACCCCAAACCCTAAACCCTGTATCTATGCATATATCTACACCCCTTTAAAGGGACCTAATTAGTGGCTACTTGGGTCCTTAGGGATCCTTAAGGTAGGGTCCTTTAGAGTTGCCTCTGGCCAGCTCTCGGGTGGCTTCGGCGTTGTCCTTCGTGGCCTCGCGGGCGCGGACCCGGTGGCTCGGAAGCAACGTCTCAGGGCACTCTGAAGATGTAGTGAGGCTTTCTAAAGAATATAGAACATTAAGAGACCCTTAGAGGCCCCTGCAACCGGGAAAATGATGGGGATTTATAGGGCTAATGTTTTGGCAGAGCTGCACTACATCATTAAGGATTTGGGAGAACTGTGGCTAGTAGGGCATGGAAAAGAACATGGAACATATTGTGGCATGCAGCCGCTATAGGGGGTTATGATGGGATTGTGGGGGTGCTTGTTCGGATTTTATACGGGAGTCTCCGAGATCTTCATCCATGTGCCGGTGTCTCTAGCAATACATATGTGGTATGTCCGGGTATAGATCATAAAGTATACCCTAAGGGTCCAAGTATCCAATAATCAAATACTTAACACAATCCTGTACTACAATTACTATTACCAAAATCCAAAGTACCTAATTATTGGGTACTTGGGCCCTCAGGGATAGAGAGAGATAGAGAAAGGGTTTTGAGGGACTGGGAGGGCTTCATCATGTAGGGCTTTGAGCTATAATAAGGCTTTAGCCTGAATCTCCATCACAGCCTCAGAATGCCTCATATATATATATATATAGAGAGAGAGAGAGATATATATATATATACCTCTATATATATATATAGAGAGCTAGTATTGTGAAGTTTTGTGAAGTTTGCTAGGGATTTGTAGTATTATCACTTACTCGGAGCTTCAGCCCCTTCCTGGGCTTCTTCAAGGACCTGAACACAGGGCCTTGTTGCCTTAGTCATCATGCCTGGGTGGCCTTTGTATCTGGGAGATTCTCAAGAATGCCCCCGCGCATGCGTGCAAGTCCCCCGTTCTTATAATCCTCTTCGCATCCCCCCATGTATATTGATGTATCCCTGCGCTGGGTCTAAAAATTCTGCATGACTCTAAGCACCTTATACCTGGTCTCATTGTATACTAAAGTCATACAGGATTTTGTGCATCAACAGAAGGCCCTAGGGATCCAGAAGGGCATCCTTGGGGTTTAGGGTTTAGGGCAGAGATCTCCACACCATCTAATGTGATGTAAGAATTTCAGGTAGAAGCTTCTTGTCTTTTGGACTCTCCTCCCACCCTTCCCTCCTAACAAACCTAACCAAACTCCCTAACCCCATAAACATTCGCAGTACACGCAGATTATACAGGTCATTATTATTGTATAGGATTTTCCCGTTATGGCTAGGGGTTCTTAGCATCATCCAGCTTTGGAGCTTGAAGTCGAAAGCAAAAGGTGTTCTCACCCCACGCTGTTCTGACAAAGTAATGTAGAAGCCTGAACCATTGGCAGCAGTATCGCCCCCATATTCCTTATATGAGTTTACACATAGTGTCTCCCCAAACCCTGTTCTAAATCATTTTTTGACAGATTTCCTTAGAGACTCTGCAAGTGCACTGTTGAAAAGACCATGTAAGCTCGCTCCTGACACGGATCAATTGGTACGGGTACGCGGTGGTGGCTTCCTAGTAATCAAGCTCTACAATATCAGAAGATAGTATAATAAACCACAACATACCATAGCCTTCTACAACCGATTATAACAAGCTAAACCCAACCCCTTTACATTCTGAGGTGGTTTCCCCGGGTGCGGAGCCCTTTGGCCCCTTCCTGGAGATTACGGGCGTGGCTCAAGAGCATGCGCATAGCTCAGTGGACGATTTGGGGAAGTTTAACCTTGGGTTTAGGGTCTAGGGTGGGTTTACGTTTTTGGGTTTAGGGTTAAGACACATTGATAAGGCCAGTTCGCCTCAGGCATGGAGAGTCAAATGCAAGGGGGGGCGTGGATAACTAAGTGGAAACTACAATTATGTAGTGGTCTATAGGGTTTGGGGGTTCCAAGAATGAGGGGCCCTTTTTTTGGGACTCAGGATGATAGCATGTTGGGGCCGATGTTGGGACCGCCTATTTCTGGAAATACCCCTCCAGCACTGCGACGCAAGAATTTGGAATCATGAGAAGAAGATATTGTTGATACTGAAAATCGTGCACAACCTTATAGTGTACCATAATACCAGTACGTGGGGTCATGAAGTTGTTTTATCCATTGTACGTCTCACCCAGCCGACATTAGAGTTAGAGTTACGTTTGTTCTGCTTGCTGTTGGGTCGAGCGACCCATGAATTCCGGCGAAGTCTGAGTACTCTACTCGGAGGCCCACGGGACTTAGTAACCACTTATAACTGGGCTTATAACCTTACTTATAATCCTCCTACATGGGCTTATAGGAGTTTCGCCAATTTCAAGTAGGGTTATAACCCCAGTTATAAGTAATTTCTAAGTCCCATGGGCCTCCAAGTAAGGAGGCAGCAGGGGGAAGGGAGTGAAAAGCTGGTGTAAAAGTGCCTTCTGTTGATGGTGAGGTCTGACAGTAGGCTTGTCTGACCGCGAAGCAGCTAATGTAGTCCTCATTGAGCTGTACAGCACACCGAAGGAGTTCGCAAGGCTATGCTTGGGAGTCGAACTCCGCACCTTCAAGGAGTAATCAGTTCCCCTTTCTCAGACACCACCCACCTCTTCATGCTCAGTGGGGAACGGAGGTATTTCCAGAAATTTGGCGTCTGTGTTTGACCGTCCCCAATATACGGACAATCGCGTTGAGGGCGCAAAAAGGGAAATTGAAGTTCGGAATGCTCCAAAGGAGACAGACTGCCATGAACGATCCAGCCAAAGAGTTACCAGGAGGGTGTTGGTGATTGTTTCCGATGCTGGCTTTATCGGCTGCCGCCGACTTGCCTGAGGTCATCACGGAGATCGATGGACAGAATCCCATGAAGCTATTGATGCCAATCATGAACGGTTCGATCCTAAGGAGATTGTGGGGGACGGTTTAGGGGTTTGGGTTTAGGGGGTTCTTGTGGCAAACTCTCGCGTGGCATGCAAAGGAAGGTCCTAAAGTCACGGTCTTCAAGCAAGCCGTGTTTGTCAAGAACTGAAAAGCCACACCGAGTATCACACATTGGGACATTAATCAAGGCCAGTGAACGGTATCAGAATAGAGGACACACGGTGCACAACTTTCAGGGAGAATTGCCATGCTATTGATGGATAAATCCTCACATCTCTCAGCCTGGAAAATACCTGGACCCTCTATTATGCACTAACTATTATGCCCAATAGCCCTATATTCCCAGTAAAAGGGAACCAGGAGGGTCTTAATAGTTTAGAGGTCCCAGGTGAAGCAAGCGTTTAGGGTTTAGGGTTAATCTATGGACCTGTGGTTGGTCCGGCGCTCTGAATTCCCCAGCTGATGCTTCGGATTCGAAAGCGCAAATACCGAGCAAATTGTTAGGGTGTAGGGCTTAGGCCCAACCTCACCCGAATACTATAGTCGCCCCACCCAGCAATAGGGGACTATAGGCCAGAATAATGGCGATTATATTGGAGGCTTCTTATAATCCCATCATGTCACTATTTCCGGGTGGGATGTCCACCTAAGTTATATGTTAGACCTAACTGGTAGAAAATGATCCCAGGCTGCCTTAGTTTGATTTTAAAAATTGTCAACAACATGGCCAGACAACACCCCAAACCCAGATCTTCGACCTGAAGCCCGTTGGAACTTGAGTGTAAGGTTTAGGGCTTAGGGTGTCCCACGCAGGTAAAGTTGTGGCCCAACACCCAACCAAAAATAACATGCCCAAAAGATCCCAAAAGCAATCATTTTACATACCTTGTGGGGGGTTCAGGTATGTGCGCAAGCTTAGACCCAAGGCCAAAAAAAGTCCGGTCCCTGGGTAAAGGTAGGTTCAGGGTTTAGGGTTTAGGGATTAGGGTTTAGGGTGTAGGGAACCTTTTCTTGGTGAGGTGGTGGTGAGATGTCTTGTGACCATGACTTCCATGCAGTTCCAATTTGCTCCACATTCCGGAACAGCAGCTTCCATAATTGCGAAGCACAAGCCCGACCTGAGGCTATGTAACATCCACACCTTCCTAAACCTCTGAACACGGACAGGTTTCAAAGTATTTTGATTTTACTACCCTTCACCCCTATATAACCTTCATAAATTCACAAGTATTGAGTTTTTATAGAGCTACGCAAACCCACCCTAGTGAATCCCAACAGTAAAGCATTGAAACCCTGTCCACCAACAACAAGCGGTTTCGTTAAGGCCAGGCGTTCCATGTCGCGTGCACAACCCTGGCCTACTGCTGCTTTATGGGGAGTGGGGTAGTGGATCGCTAGAATAGCCCCTGTATAATCCCTTGTCCTTGTGCCTGGGCCCCAAAAGTAGGTAAAGTGATAGCCCAAAAGCTTTAAAAACTGCCCAAACGGCTATTATGTTACATACATTTTGGGTTCAGGTAGTTCAAAATTGTACATCTGTTCTTCTACACAAACCCCCTGAAGCACCTGCAAGTAAACTCTAAGTCCAATGGCTCCAAATAATGCAGCAACATAGTGGTTTCCATTTCAATGTCCATTCCTTCATCCATGTTCTTTTCTATTCCTACTGAACTTAGTAGGATATACCTGAAGCCCAAAAGTATGTAAAAATAATTGCCTTTTGGGCCGTTTTTCGCGATTTCAGGTAGTCTACCTACCTACTTGTGGGGCCCAGGTACAAGGGTTTCCCGGAACCCTAAAAGCTGTGTGAAGCAGGTCCGGAAGTTCCATGCCTTGGACATTCCATGGCCGGTCCGGGGACTCTGGCATGGCCTACTGGTGCTTAGGTTTAGGGTTTGGTTTAGGGTTTAAGGTTTAGGGTTTAGGGTTTCAGGTTCAGGGTTTAGGATTTAGGGAGTGGGGGAGTGGATCCCTATAAGAAACCTTATATAATGCCGATATATGTCCCTGCATTGGTACCTAGATTCAGTCCCCCACTCCCCCTTAAGCACCAGGAGGATGTTTGCAGGGTTGAGAATGTTGGCTTCAGGCTCGAATGTTTAGAGTTGAGGGTTCAGGGTTGATGATTGAGGCTTTGGGGCTTAGGCATTTTTGGTTTAGGGTTGAGTATCTAAGTTAACTTCAGGCTTTTATTATGCAACAGATATATGAGGATTGTTCAAGAACGTTATTGGTGACTCTGCGCCCTTCTACGTTGCCTGGAAAACCCTGGCAGTGGTCAAATGCGTATGGGTCACTGAAGGGGGGAAGTCCTGTGAAATGGGAAGCTAAACCATGGACCCTACTGGATCCTCAGCCTTAAACCCTAGACCCTGATGGATCCCAAGCTGCATCGGCGCAAAGACTTCGATCCTCCTCCTACCTTTATGAGACCCTAAGTACCCACTATGAGGGGATATATATATATATATATACATATAATATAATATCCCAGGTTAAGGGTACTGGAAGGGTCTTGGTTTAGTGATAGCCCTATCCTGAAGCCCTCTTCTCATTCTAGCCTACTAACGGTCTTTTTCAACGCGTTACTGCGCATGGGTGTGAGGACGGCCTATAACAGCTGGCCTGGTTAGGTTTGTAAGAGGTCTACCCATGTAGCTTCATTCTGGGTAGTACACTTTAGTCTTTTACCAAAAAGCCATAGGAACGGGATAGGAGCCAAAAGGTACTGTGCTCCTTGGCCAGCAATTGGGTTTAGGGTTTACCATCAGCATGCATTTAATCTGGACTCTGCAATCACACACTGCCCTCAGGGAGGATAATGCAAGAGGTCCCTAGTCCGCAGATCCTATAGTATCTTTGACCCGCGGTGCTGGCCCTGAACTTAACAAAAGGCTTCAACCCTGAACCTGTAGCCCTAAATCCTAAACCTTCAAATCCCATGACCTCTAGAGGCTACGGAAAATCATATCGGGACTGCAACGAATGCTTGGTACATGTACTGAGGCTGTTCTGCACTGTAGGAATCAGAATTCGCTGGTATTTCCCAAAATAACCCCTACATCTATACCTATCCTCTCTCTTCCCCTGAGAGTCCTTCGGCGCCCCACTTTGAGAAGCTGTCTTGTATGATCACCTTACAAGACCCTTACGCCCTAACCACAAGACTCGATTTTTAGAAGCCCAACCCTAGACCCTACACTCTCAAGCCTTGTTTAGGTTGTAGGGTCTCGGGTTCAGGGTCTAGGGTTTAGGGTTTAAGGTTTATAGCCCCTCTTAAGTAGAAAGAATATGGCTTCGGGTATGTTATAATAAGATCCCCATATACCCCATATTCTGTCTACTTAAGGGGGACTGTAGGGTTTAGGGCAGCCGCCGAATGCAGAAGCTGGCCGAGGCATCTTCGTTGATCCCTCGCCTGAATACTCCCAGGAGGCCTGCAAGGGCTTACTTGGAGGGTCAGACGTGAGGGGGATCCCTAAACCCTGTTTAGGGTTTAGAGTTTAGGGTTTAGGGGCAAGTAAGGTATACCCTCATCCCTAAACCCTCAACCCTAAACACTCATCCCTAGACCCTAAACCTTCTTCCCTAAACACTGAACCCGAAACCCTCATAACCTGAACCCTAAACCCTCAAACCCTAAACGTTTGTGTATGGGAAGGATGGTCCAACCGCTCTTCTGGCGGCGGCTGCTCTGGGAGCTCGACCATGCTGTTGGGAGCTCCAGCGGCTTACGTAGGCTTTAGGATGTAGGGTTGAGGGTTTAGGGTTTCGAGTTTAGGTTGAGGGTTTAGGGTGTAGGATGTAAGATTCCGGGGTTAGGATGTTTGGGTTTTAGGATTTAATTGGGATGTAGGAGTTTGGGGGTTTAGGGCTTTGGGGTTTAGGATGATCGTCTCAGTTCTCGCCGGCGTTATCCTACTTACCCCCTGACCCCTGAGGTAAGATGTAGGGTTTTTTCCAGTTTAAGTTTTAGGGCTGGTTTTGGGTGTGGAAATTGGACATGTAGGGTCAGTGGAGCTGTAGAGTTGAAGTCAAGGGTTTCAGGCTTGTACCCTAGGGTTGTACCCCTGGGTTTGGGGATCCTTTTAAGGGACCCTAGAAAACTGCATTGGCTCATTTAAGGGCCATATTGGGGAAGCCTTCTAGGGGTACAACCTTAGGTGTACAACCCTGGAGACTTGATGAGGGGGTTTAATGCAAACGGGCTAGCCATTGAATGTAGTATCATACTAAAGCTCCACAGGGAAGTTGTGTTACAATTTCAAGCAGAATCCCAATAAGGAACCTGTAAAGGGTTAAGGTTCTGTACGTGAGCTATAGTCTACACTCCTTGAAGGGGTAGGTAATATAGGGGATTACATAGGGGACTAGTATAGGGGTTATTGAGCGGGATACTCGGAGTTTAGACTATAGCTCACGTGGTTAAGGATGGTTTCGGGTCTAGCAGCATTGTTGGAGCATCCCACAGGTTCGCGATTATCTGCAAAAAATACTCTGTTATCCTCTCAGGAAGCATTTCTATGTAGTTTTAGTGGTTCTATAACAATCCGGAGAGACTATTGAAGATACGACTTCTGTTGAAGGTCAAAGGGGGAATGCAGCATCGTTCGTTTTGAGAACTGAGGTGGACATGTTTCATGTGGGTCCCTTTCGTAATTGAATAGTATAGTCCCTGATATATTTCCCAACAGGAACCCATGTCCACTCATTGCATGGGAAATCTTGTCTGCAGCTAGCGTATGTTTCGACAGGTAGTCGTTTAGTGTTATTGTAGCGTGTATCACCTGGCTGCTTTAAAGAAATAAGAGTTCCGTGACATGGGGCATATATAGGCAGGGGTAGGGAAGCGAATATTATGGTATCTGCACAGTGGAATATACAGAAGTCATTACAGGGATCGACCGGGTTTAGGGTTTAGGGTTCCCTCCTTAAACACGACTCAGTTTAGGGTAGATCTATTCCGGACTGCTACCAGGTTTAGTGCGGCCTTTACACACGTTCACCGCAGAGGGCCACTTGGTCCTGCGCTGCCCTGAGCTTCACCATGAAGATTTTTCGGGGCGTATGTTTTTTCTGGCTGTTTCTTTGGTTTAGGGTTTAGGGGTTTAGGGTTTAGGGTTTAGGGGTTTAGGGTTTAGGGTTTCAGGATGGAAAGGCAAATGGGAAACTACCGCATCGTAAGGGAATGTATGGGGCTAGTATAGGGGCAATCTTTCATTCATCCTTTGAAAATCGCGTGCTTTGGGTCTTGCACTTGCAGCAAAGATGGTTCCTCAAAAGGTCCCATCATGACATGTGAAATTACCTAAACTCCTTCGGGTGGATGCCATGCATAGCTGCTCATGACTGGGTAGCCCTGCACTCCGAATACTTCCTGGTGGCTAGTAGTGAACAAGGGAACATGTTACATAGGGACTATATGGGATTCTAGTCGCTATTAGCCACCAGTGAGCATAGCATTACGTTTTTGCACACTCCTAACCCACTTCTAGAGCAATGTCAGAGCACTTTCAAGTCCTGTGAACTCCTTGACTCTCGTGGCCCTGATGCGAGTCCTTTCGCAAGCAATCCTCACATGTTTGAAGCTTGCTGGGCTATGTTTCGCAAATACCTCATATCTGCAAGATCGCCGTGCGAAGGTCCATACGAAAATACTATCATGAAGTGACATGGGAACCGCGCATGTGGAAGATACTCTACATGAATGTTTGCACCTAAACCCTAAACCCTAAGTGCAGATTTCTTCCCTCTTCTCTGGCTATAGGCCAGAGACGTTCATCGCTTGACTGAGGGAGTTTTACATTTTGTTGCAGATTGCTAGAAGCTTTTCCTAAGGGTCCAAGGACCCAAATAATAGGGCCCCTTTAAAGGGGGTTCTACGGGGATATAAAGGGATATAGGGGGACTATATAAGGGTCCAAGGACCCAAATAATTGGGTTTTAGGGCCCGGATACTATGATAGTCATGGTACTTGGGCCCTAAAACCCTATTATTTGGGTCCTTGGACCTTTAGGGTTTGCTGAATTCTGTAACGGCATCCTGTGTCTAAGACACACAAGTTGCCAGGTTTCACTTCAATGGGTGCTTGGAGGTCCATTGTACTTATAACCTACTAAGTAGCTATAGTTATAACCCAATTATATCTAGGGTAGCTGTAATTGTGGGACTTATGACTAGGTTATAACTACAGTTACTAAGTAGGTTGTAATAAGTACGACGGACCTCCAAGTATCCGTTTTAAGAGTGAGGCACGTGTCCTCGCGATGCAGGGCATTTTGATCAGGTGGATATATCGTTTACCTGGTGGTAGAGCCTGGGAAAGGGCCCCCCATTTGGAACCAATTCTGAAAACAAGTTGTTGCTGACAGCCCCAGCTACGAAGCCCAACAAGGGATACACATGACAGTCACTGCACCCCTGTGACAGCTCCGGTGGTCAAGGTTAAGCTGTTAAGGTAGGAACATCTCCATCGCGGCACCCACCCCTAAAGGATTCCCGTCACCGCCAATCCTGCAGCCTAGTGACGCATCTTATCGCGAAAAGATCTGTCGGCCCTTTGCTGAAACTAGATGAAAGACGAATGTCTTGCTTGAATAGTACTACTTAATAACAATAGTAATAGTAGTAATCATTACAAGACCAGCCATAAGAATGATAGTAATCTAGGAAGAATTAGTAGTATTGCTTCTGAGGTCCCCCCTTACAGAGAACATGCCCTACGCGCCAGGCTGGAGATTGTATGCTTGGGCGATGTGTTTTGTGGTGCCTGTATTTTTGTGGGGAGCAGGGCGTGCTGAGTTGTATGTCTCCTCACAACAAATGCTCCCGAAACATTACCCCAATTCAATGGTAAGCAGTTGACAGATCAGAACCTGTACATGTCCGTGAAAGCAGCCCATTGTACAAGGTGCAAGCCCGTAGCACAAAGTCATAAGATCAAAGACGCCACTGGCCCAAGCCTAAAAGCATGTTCGGTTCGGACAACGAGTCGCCGCCTCGCTTTTGAAGGCCATGTTCAGCCCCTGGTATCAGAACACAGGTTCATGCGTTAAGCTGTAGTATCCTGAGGAATTATTTTCAGCTTTATTTTCAGCTTTAAATATGGTATATCCCTAAGGATTTGAAAAAATGTTTTATTGTAGGGCTAAGGAGATTACAGTAAGTTCTTAACACATTCGCAGGCATGAAGCTGCAAATCCACTGCTTCAGCCGTGACACTGCGCGAAGCCCAGGGTGCCCCAAGACTGCGCCAATGCTAAGGCCTCGAGTGGTAAGCAACCTGGTGCTGAGAACGCAATGGACGACCAGAGGTGATAAAGTTGTAGGATGGGAGTCACGTTTTGAAGCAGCAATTGAACACGGAGATTGGAATTTGAAGCTCGAGTTCACAATTTGTCGAAACACCGACGTTTTTCTTTGTTTTCGAAATGCAAAAGGATTTCCGATATATTGTTGGAAGCGAACTTTCAACAGCATAAATCCGTTTCATCAATGTTTGTGTAGTAGGTGGCTCCCCTTGCCCTGCCTCTTGTGTTGTGAGTCGATGACGGCTTGGTCATTTGAAAGCAAGGACATGAAGAAATTGGTGTATGCAGACACAGGCTATGAGCGAGCTGCACAAGATATTTGCCTGAACGGGCTGCAGAGAAAGCGTTATCCGTAAGCAGTGG
Organism: Symbiodinium pilosum; assembly: GCA_905231905.1. Taxonomy (NCBI): domain Eukaryota; class Dinophyceae; order Suessiales; family Symbiodiniaceae; genus Symbiodinium; species Symbiodinium pilosum. The sequence continues at coordinate 28,416 of CAJNIZ010028091.1, forward strand.
AAAGCTGTCTCATCTTCTGCAAGGTCTCTACGTTTTGAGCATAAGCGTCAGATAGTTAGGCACACAAGTCAGCATCAGCAAGTGTTACGCAGATGCGTGCTAGCATTGCAGTTTCCGTAGTAGTTCCCCAATCCATACACACACTCGCTGTTGTGGATCATGAAGGTTGGAAGGCCAGTGACAAGCGAAATCTACGTAGCCAAAGCTTACACGCAGAACCTCTTGACAATTGGACCTAAAACACCTCACAGTCTCCCTAGCCTTAAAGATGACATTCACCCCAACCGCAAGTAGGGGCTGGGTTATATACGTTTAGGGTTTAGAAGGAATGGAAAAGAAAGTGGAAACTACTATAATGGGTTATATACCGACTGAAGATTGTTCTCCCCCTAACCCCCTAAACCCTAAACCCTAAGATTGTTCTCCAAGCCACACATCCGAAATATCACTCGACCCCAGCTCCCACCCTAAACCCTAAACCCTAAACCCTATCCCATCAGCTGTCTCGGCTCTGGACGCAGTAGGGCTGAAGAACAGCTACTGTTTGCACCTTTGGCTGCAAAGCTACAGACCTCCAAAAATGTCGAACCAGGAGCCCAAATGCACAGAGGTATAGCGGTGGGCCCACAAACACTAGATGGGTTTCCAGGGTTGAAGTTTTGGAGTGCGGTTTTTTGGTGTCATTTTAGAGGTACGTTGTGGCATTGTTCTACGAGGACTTTCTCACATACGTTACTCAAAGTTCCCAACTTCAAGTGGGATAGAGATGTGTGACATGATGCGTTCGTTACAGGTCTATCTGAGCGCGCAGCATGCAAAAGCCAGTTCAGAACTTAAAGGGAGGTCTCTGTGGAATGGCCGGAAAGTAGGGGTCCCTCTCTTGAGGGGTCCCCAAGAGAAGGATACCAGTAGTCCAGGGTAGACGAGGGCCCTGCATTCGTAGAAGCTCTCTTGTATAAACTACCTGGGCCCCAAGAGTAGGCAAAATAATGGCCCCTAAACCCTAAACCCAAAATCCTTAAAAATAGCCCACAAGGCCATTATCCCTTGAAGTGAAGATTCCCATTGTGGTATACTGTAGTTTGGTGGAATAGAAACATTGGGGGGCATTCAAACCGGTTGAATATTTGGGGGGAAGGGGATTGGGAAGAAGGAGATCGCGAACCCTAAGCCCTTGTGTTGGAACCTCGGAATGGGAGACCCTTAGGGCTGGCGCAGAAGGATCTTCCTATCGTGCTTTCAGTCAGCTACCCATTTGTGTGTGCCCGGGCCCCAAGAGTCGGTAAAATAATAGACCAAAATGCCTGAAAGCAGCCCAAAGGGCAATTATTTTACATACTTTGGGGTTCAGGTGTGTGCGTATGTCTCTACAATTTGTCTAGCCTCTTTTGGTGCGCTTCTCAATAAGATCGTCGTCTTTAGAGATACCACAGCATTTCAGTCACAGACCACCATTGAAAGGAGTCCAAACTTGTCATTTTGCGCTGGCTGCTGCTGACAGATCACTGTTGCTCAACTGGGCTGCTGCAGTTGCTGCCGGAGCAACAGTATTCTTCTTCCTTGCCCGCTTGGCCTCTTCTCCTTCTACAAAACTTGTCTTGACACTGAATGTTTATACTGGGAATCTGGGACGAAAAATACTGCGCGCGCATGATTCTAGCTGCCAGTCTTATGGTCTTATGTTTTCCATTATGGAGATTGCATTTTCTCAAACTAGTCCCCGAAGTCCAATGCCCACCATCAAGGAAATCCCACAGGAAAATCACAGCTTCATAAACCCTGAGCGCCAAAAATCTCTACACACCCCAGACATATCCAGATGCGAGTTTAACAAGATGACCCCTACAAAGCCCAAACCCACAACTCGAGAGTTCAATGATCCCAGAACTCAAAGACCACAACTCCCCCCCATAAAGAAAACTCCTAAACCCCAAACCCCGAAACCCCAAATCCTCCAACATTGTAAGACTCGAAGGTCCTAAGAATATGTATAGGGCTTTAGAGAGCCAATAAAGGGTGAGGGTTCTCCAAAGTGGGGTCCCCGTACTGATTGTAGTGCTTTGGGGTCTCTATCGAAGTATCCCCTATTTATGGAAGCTACCAGGTGCATCAGGACCCCCAGGTTAGGGTCCATACCAGAGGCTCGAAGTTCCAAGCTCAGAAGGCTATGTAGTAGGTATAGAAGGACCCCTAGGACCCCTAGGATTGAGGGTCCCAAGCCATAGACCCTAAGCCCTCACAATTCTAGCTTCCAACCCAAGACCCATGAGCCCTAAGCGCTAAACCCTAAACCAAACCAGGAAATTCCCTAGCTAAGATCAGGTCGCATGGATGCGCTCCATGTCCGCTTGGAAGATGCCAGGGATGGACTGGAGGACTCCTTAGAGGCCTCTGGGGTTCAGGGTTTAGGGTTTAGGGTTGGGGGCCCGGATTTATGATTTTCAAGATTTTGAACATCGAGGATTTAGGACCTTAGAGATCTTTGGGATTTAGGAGTTTTCGGGAATGATTTGGGGCTTGAGGGTCAGGATTTTTGGTATAGAGTTTTCAATTTGGAAATTCAGGATTTGTAGCATTTAGGGCTTAGGGCTCGAGAGTAGGATTTGGGGCTTAGGGTTTAGGGGTGTGGCTAAAGGTTCAGGATGTGGGGTTTAGTATGGTTTTTGGGTTCAGAGATTATATACTGCTTGGAGCGTAGGATTTGGTGGCTCAGGCTCTATAGAACTTATCGGGACATCAAAAAGTGATGCGTAGGTTTTGAAGAAGACTCTCTATCCTCTTGACAGGACCGCCCTGCATGGTACAGGAATGATTCGGACTTCACTGGGCCCAGCACATTTTGATTTTATGGGTTCCTCTACTACAGACCCTTTTCCACCCCTCCCTGAATCAGGGATCTTCAGGGCTGATTAAGGCCAAGTAACCGGGGACCTAGGGGGCTGTATAGGGGGGTAGTAGGAGAACCCATGATTTTTTCTAGTACTCCGAGAATGAATGCCTTGGGGTGCACCAGAGAAAAGATTTGACAGGCTAATTCTTAGATGGTTGATTTGTTCAAGGCAATGGTTCACCCCTCGATTTGACAGATAGGTCTAACATTGCACGCGTCCCAAACATAGGATTGTCAAGACAGATCTATAGTTTCTAAGTTTCCAGATGGCAGTTATGTCCTCAGTGCGCCATGGTAGCCCACTATGTCGACCCCCCAAGACAGGTGCTGAACTTAAGACGGTTTCGGAGAAGCGGAGGTCCCTGTAGGTATTGGAATTTGAATGCTCTGTAGCTTCCCAGGAGGGAGGCCCCTGGGACTCAGGTTTGAGGAGTCTACATGGAAAAGGGTATGTATCTTCCTCAATGACAATGGCTTTCTGCCCGTACTTCCGTGAGTCGAGCTTTTGTAGCTGCACATTTAAGGGCTGCTTGAAACAAGAGAACCCTAGAAGCCTTGATGGTTCCTAAACTCAGTAAGCCGCACTTTATTCCGAATACTAGGAAGGGTCTCTCGAACTAAAAGCAGCGAGCCCAGACGGATCCTGCAACGGGTACTTCAAGCGATCCGAAGGGAATACATGTGAACATAGTGGGTTGCTGTTAAGCAACTAGAATTCGGATGCCATAATCAAAACCTATTGTTTACTTCATACCCCTATTATGGTAACTTGGGTTAAGTTCCTTAACAGCAACCCAGTATAGGGTCCCTTTACAGGATCCTTGGGTGCTGATATAAACGCCAAGGAGGTTGATACTCCAGACCCTACACCCTACACCCCAAACCCTAAAACCCAAAAGCCTAAA
>CAJNIZ010028091.1:32239-53732 GCA_905231905.1 Symbiodinium pilosum
GACCCTAAACCCTGACCCTAATCCTCATTGCCCCAGGACCACGGAACCACCCTCACCTTGCAGATTCAGCGTAGTTAGGGACATGCAGGAATGTTAGCATCATCCATTCGTCCACAGCTAAGGTCGTCCTAAGCCATACCCAGACCTTGGATGTCCTACCCTTTCGTGGGCATGATCTGCGACAAAACCACCCAAAAAAACTGCAGGTTATGCATGGGTTCCTCTGCCCCCCCCCGCCCCCCACCCGCCCCCCGCCCCCAAGATTGGCTCTCTGAGGCTCACCTGTGATTTGGGTTAACTAGAGGTGTAGGGGTTGGTAGCGGGGAGATTCCTTGGAATGATTTTCGTTATTGTGGATCATAGTCATAGTCCCTACATATTCCTTATAAACTATGAGAATATTCAAGTCTCTCTCGGGTAGGACAATCCATGAGAAGTTGGACCCTGTGAAACAACAGGCGTCCGCATCGCCTCTCCGACGCGAACAAAGCTACCGCACAAAGTTGAGGTTTTACATTAGGTCAATGCCCTCCCCCTATAGTAACAGCTCCGCTCCTTACTATGGAGTGAATAAGGCCTTAACACGCCTACAACAGTCCCTTGTGGTACCCATTGCTGGGTGGGGGGATTAACCCAACTCAAACCCTAAACCCTAAATAGTAGTTTCCATTTTCTTTTCCGTTATCCCTAAACCTTAAACCCTAAATAGTAGTTTCCATTTAATTTACGGCCTTTGGATGCTTTTTGGGTTTCGGGCTGTGGACGAAAAGAGGTCATGGCTTGGGTTGGAGCGGTCTGGGGAGGGTTTAGGGTTTGGGGTTATATTGCGGTTGTACAGGGATAATGGAAAATAAAACGGCAACTGCTATTAAGGGTTTAGGGTCAATGTTAGGGATCCTTGAAATTGTTGGGGCTTGGGATTCGCTATATAATTATGTAATAAAAGGATCCCTTTTTCTTCCCCGGGTAAAAGGTCTAAGGTTAGAGTTTATTGGTTCACGGCCGTAACGGGTCATCCTTGATGGGTTTGAGGTGTAAGGTTTTGTTTGGCCGGCTTTAGTACCCGAATACCGGTAGTACGAAGAGGGAGTCTACGGAATTGCACAGTACACAGGGATCCTGGTTTGTGTGTATGCATGCATGCATGTCTGGACGACTCGAAGGACATTTGAAGAATGTCCCACTGTGTGCAAGTGAAGGAGTCAGAGTACAGAAGTTCTATGGTCAAACCTTTTGCGCTCAGGGGTGCAGGTTAGAGCTTCTGGCTCGGATCACCCACAGGAATGATTCATGGCGGTTGTGCCCGAGAGGACCGGTTAGAAAAGCAGCGTTCGATTATCCCAAGCTCCAAGCACGGTCCACTTTTCCCACTTGCATCCGAATTGTTGATAAGTTTCGGATTTCATTTCCGTCCATTTGCCATTTCTGGTCCGATACAATTTGCAGCAAGAAGCGCCGGGCGGACCATCAATGTGCGCTCGCGCTCGATCTGCAACAGCCGCAGGGAACACGACTTGACGTACCACTTGGTCGTCTAGGTCTAGGTAGTCAGGACTCCAAGCATTTTGATGGCTCTAGATTTTTCTCATCTACTCTTCCCAGTTCGACTGGTAAGACTGGTTTCAGATGTTAGGCTTGGCCTGCTGATAACGCCCATGTACTATGCAAGCAGGCGCAGTTTGACGACATGTGTCGCGTTTTTGCTCGCACTTTAACCTCGATCCTTGAACCTTGTGTTGGATGTGTTTTTTGTTCGGGCGGGGGCAGTTTGTGGTGGTGGTGCTCGCGGCGGCAGCGGCGGCGGCGGTCGCGCAGGCGCGCGGGGGCGGCGGCTGGGGCAGCGGGGTCGTCGTAGTAGCAGTCGAACAAGCAGGACGTAGCAGTAGCCATAGTGTTAGTGCTAGCAGTGACACCCACGCTTGTTGTGAGGTTTTGCGGTGCGCGGTGCCAAGACGAGTTTCTGCGTCGCCGCCGCTGTCGCGAGCGCAGGCTTCTTCTTGGTCGGAGCGCTGCCACGCGACGAACACCTTGGTTTTGTTCTCTTGAACTTTAGGGCCTAGAAGGGTGTAGGAAGGCGTTGCGAACCTAATGGTGAGGAATTTTTGCTATCTGCTTTTGCAACATGAGGCTTATTGTGATTGCTTACTCTTTCTAGGGTCCTGTTCAGGCCAGCAGACTACGTTTGGGGGTTCTCAAAACAGTTGAGGGATCAAGGTTAGGGATCATGCAGGGGTCCCGGACAAATGTTTAATATACGGATTATGGCTTGGAAGCGTGCGCAGGCTTTCAAAGTTGGGCTGTAACGTTTTGCATGCTGTGTATTCGTTTTAGTTGGCAAGCCCTAGGCTAGCATAACGTGTTACTTCCTAGAGACCTCCAAGTGCAAACGCAGACTGAAAACTCAAAGTACCTACATGGGGGTTTCCCAAAATTATGTATAGCATTTTGGGGTCCCCATCATAAGGATTATAGCATATTGGGTCTATACTTTAGGGAAACTATCATATACAAGTTTCTGACAATCATCCCTGCACGGTAGTTTCCCAAAATAGGTGTCCTTGGAGTCCCCTAGGGCCCCCTATCTTCAGAAACTGGCATATGAGGTGGTTCTCTCATAATTTGGCAATGTACCTACCTTTACTACAGGCATTGTCATAGAGACGTGCTTCCCTCATCCCCCAGGGCTTCGGGCTTAGAAGGCTAAACCCTAAACCCCGAACCATCCTAGGCCATGAGCTCCAACACTAAGCACCATGGAGGAAACTGGCCATTCTGAGGTGGATGGGCGGTGCAAATAAGCGGAGCTCGATCCCATCCTGCAAAAAGCATAGGGTTTAGGGGGCGGAGCCCCCTTTTAGGGACTCTGGCGTTGGTTTGGGCTCGTTTCAGGGTTCCAGGTCAGTTTGGCAGAGGGTGTGCTTCTACCGTTTAGGCTCGATGGTTTGGATTTTGAGGGTTGGCTGTTCGGGGTTGTAGGTTTTACAGTTCTACTCAGCTGTACAAGCCTTGTGTATCTGCGCAAGCATTTGCTTCCAAAGCACCTTCAGTTTGATTAGTGTACGCCTCATGTTCATGGGTTCCCCTACTACCCCCCCTCTTTACTACCTTTCTAGGTTCCCCTTTTAATTAATTAAGGTTATTTAGAGATAATTAGGCCTAATCAAGGTTAATTAAGGGGGAACCTAGGGAGGGTAGTATAGAGGGGGTAGTAGGAACCCATGAGATATGCAAGTATTGGGCAGAATTTCTTTAGTGTCACGGGAGCTTCTTGCTTAGCGGGTCTTAGTCTCTCAAACAGTCGCGAAGCGTCTACGCTTTAATTATAGGGTTGCTGTTAAGGAAGTTAAGTTAAGCTACTATAGTCAGGAAACCCAATTATTTACCATATGGTATACCCATACTATGGTAACTTAACTTAAGTTCCATAACAGCAACCCAGTTTTTGATGAGTCTTCTTTGACCAGTCATGAACCCTAAAGCCCCCCAAACCCTAATCTCTGAACCGTAAATACGTGAGGTGGGCTCGGATATAAGAGGACCCCAACATAATCACCATTATCCCTTAGGCACTATTACAGGGTAGGGGTCCACCAAACAAATACGCTAAGCCTGATCCCTACACCCTAAACCCTAATCCCTAAACCCCTGAGCGTCTGAACCCTAAACCCTAATCCCTAAACCCCTGAGCGTCTGAACCCTAAACCCTAAACCGCCCCTGCATTTTCATTTCTGACCCAACTAAGGGGATGGTTTGAGAATCTGTCAGCAGACGATCTCGTCCATTGTGGCCGCCAAATTAAGTGGAAGGCCGACTTTTGGTTAAAGTCCCCCTTAAGCAGAGAGAATATGGGTCCCTTTAAAGGGGTTATATAGGGGTTATATGAGGATAATGGAAAAGAAAATGGAAACTACTATTTCGGGTTTAGGGTTTAGGGGTTATAGTCCCCCTTAAGTAAGATAGAATATGGGGTATATGGGGATCTTACTATGATATACCCAATTCCATATTCTATCTACTCACGGGGGACTATATGAATGAGGAGCTTCGGAATAAAGTGCAATACAATTACCAGCAATTTCCCCTGCAATCCTCATGTAATTCTAGGGGAGCGTACCTTAAAGCCTCACCGTAGCTATGTACACCTCTACAGGACACAGGTAGAAGTAATTCGTCGAGCCCATATGCCCGTCCCTTGGCCTGTCGTCATGAAATCAATACTTATCCTAAGGCTCCACATAGCCCAATGTAAAAATGATTATTGAAACCCTAAACCCTACAACATCTAAAGCCTCAACCATCCCTCTAGCCCTGCAGATATGCATGTTTGCATGTGTCCATGCAAATTGCGAGTTTCTCAGAGGTGTCCCTTCCACATTCTTATAGACCCCTGTAATCCCTTGTGTTCCCATGAAGCCCTGGATTCGTGGAATCCCCTGGTAGAGGGACCTCAAGAATACCTTGCTCAAATCCGAGACTGTATGTGTATATGATGTATATACTCCTCTGATCCCCTGTAGAGGGAGCATAAGGAAGAGACCTTAAACAAATTCCTTTACAGTGGTTTTGAGTAAGCTCTTTTTCGTTTCTTGGGGCTCTAGGTTCTGTATGAGAAGAAGCTATATTACAAAAGGGCACTTTCTTGATCCTAGGGTATTGAAGATCCCTGAACTCTGAGCCCTAGACCCTAAACCCCTAAACCCTAAGACCCTAAAGCCTAACCTGGAGCAGGCCCACCCTCACCTTTGCCTAGCTGTGGATGGCCTCGAAGCAGACGATGGCGTGGAGGTGGCGATCCCATGGTACTGCTCCCACCCCATACTGTATGAGCTATGGACTAAAGTTGGGTTGGGGGGGATGTATGCGGGCATTGGGGGGGAACTGTAAGGAACATACTATACCTTTAGTCCAGGGCTCATTTGGGGGTTGCATAGGGATCTATTTTGAGGGATTTTGGTTCTGCGGTGTATGTTGGACCTTTTCCCCAATACTACAACTACAGAGTTAGCTAATTGGAAAAGGAGAGGGCAATTGGGATTATGTGGTGGTTTAATGGGCAGCGGATTCTTTCTCGGAGGTCTCAATAAGAAGGCATGTGGTACATGGGAGTTTTGCTCCCGGCCCCTAATTGTGAAAACTGCCATACTTACCACTCCCCCTATATACCAGCTGTTGTACAGTCATATATACACACAGCCTAGATTCTAGGTTCTAGATGGTCAGAGGCAGCGTCCAGGCCATCCTTCTAGTCTTGCTTAAAGTGCTGTGCAGGGACTGTAATCGTTACCCCGAAAAACTGACCTCAACGCTTTTTCGGAGCCGTGTTTTGTTTCTTCATCGGGGATCAAGGGAGGCGAATTTTCTGGGTATGGCTGATCTATCTCGAGACAGCCTTTTTAAGGTCCCTGCCCAGGTTGTCATCGAGAAATGTGGTGCTGCTCCTCATGATGAGTGGATTTTCTTGCATGACCCTTGGCAGTGCAAATGCAGCTTGGGGCATGAAGACTCTGCTTACAGCGGCCACTATCTGTACGACATCAGCTGCGATGTATCATCGTGAGTATCCTTATAATAGTATGACCTCACCACCTCCGCCGCAACCGTGCGACTGCCACAGCTACTGCCACCACCACCGCTGCAGCCATCACGTCCGCCGCCGCCGCCGCCGCCACCGCTGTCTCTGGTGACGTCATGAGCAACCCCATCCCCTAATGGAGAACTTGATCTCAAGACTGATCCTGTTTGGAGACATCCCATGCATGACAGCTTGAAACGACCTTAAACACCTGAACATACATCTTATCCGCAATACCCAGAAAAATTGTGCTTTTGGGAATCGCTTCGAACGGTCGGCCATCCCTCAATATGTTGGTCACTGTACCTCCCAGATTAATTGAGGCCCCCATTGTATTAAGATTTCTTGGGAGAAGGATGCAATAAATCTGAGAGGCCTTGCACCTTGAAGCCTCAACCTGGGCTTAGGGTTTGGGGTTCAGGGTTTGGGGTTCGGGGTTTCGGGTTCAGGGTTTGGGGTTCGGGGTTTGGGGTTTGGAGTTTAGGGTTTGGAGTTTAGAGCTTAGGTTTTAGGGTTTAGGCCCCTTCAATCCTTTGTCACAAGGGCCCGACATCCGCAGGAATCTCCGCATACACGGCTTATACGCGAGTTTCGGGAACTAACCCCAAAGATCTTGAAGAGGGAACTTGCATAGCCCGCCTGTACTGTCTACAAGTTCCTAGGCCCCCTAAACGCCAGGCTATGTTGAGAAGGTCTGACATCACTTTCCAGGGGTAGGTGTGACATTTTGATTTTGTTACCCTCAACTCTTATACACTGTAATCCTTACAAAGTAGGGCCCCATTTCCTACCCTAGTCTCTGCCTTGGGATTTGGGATCTGAAGGAAGCCAAAGGAAGCAAAGTCCAGCTCGCCACGAAGCCATCCTTGTGCCTAGATGTCAGGACCGGCCCTCACTAGCAGGGTTGCATAGAGGATGTATAGCGTTGCATTGGGAGATACAAGTGGTTTTGTAGGGCAGTACAATGGTTATATACGGATTTTGTGGGATGTATAGGCTCATTTTGGGATATCTACATATATATATATATACATATGGATTTATAGGGTTAATCGGGTTATATAGGGTGATATTGTTGGGACCGTCCCTTCAATTCGTCTCACACCTGCGGGTTTACATAGATGTGTACATGTGTGTAGATGCATGCAATACGGTATTTCAGTTCCAACCTTCATAAAGGTTTGGGATATACCAAAAAGTCGTACAGGGACCTGTCTAGGGATGTGTGGGCCTCAGATGTGGGCCGTTAGGGTGAGGATTCGATTCAGGGTGCTTTTTTGGGGGGCCCCATAAGCAGGATTGTAGTACATTTCAGTCTATGTTGGGACCCCCCCCCCCATTTAGGGAAACTACTATGTGTTGAAGAATGGAAATTCCACCAACTACGGATACTGGGAGTATTTCTGGAGACCATTGAGAAGATACTCCGCCATAGCATTTGCATGCTGCTTCTAGCTCCATACCCTAAACCCTTAAACCCTTTAACTCTAAACCCTTAAACTCTAAACCCTATGCCCTAAACACTAAACCCTGTTACCAGCATCATTAAGCCCTTGTCATCCTTCTGTTTGGGACTTTGAGGGGCTTTGGGCTATGTTTGTTACCTACCTTTGGGGCCCAGGTAGGGGCATATAGGGGCCATATAGGAATATATGAGCGCTTGATTAGCCATACATATCCGCAAGGGGGCACACACAAGGACGAAATATATTGGGTTCACTTAACAAGGAAGGTTCTATACGTCTAAATTCTAAACCTTAAACGGCAAACCTTACATGGGTGAATTAGAAGAACCTCTCACAACCTTGCAGATCTTGCGCTCCATCACGTTTGGCTGGCTTGTTTTTGGTAGGGAATAATGGCATGTAATCCCTATAGAATCCATCCCTACATGGGTGGTTGTCAAAATTATGGTCCCTTTTTGGGTACCCTAAATATTAGGGGCCATATCATAATAGGGACCCAAAAAGGGACCATAATTTTGACAACCACTCATATGATGTATTGTATTTCCTTATTCCCTGCTAGCCTCCCTAAACCCTAAACCCTTAAACCCTAAACCCTAAACCCTTTGGGGTCTTGGATTTCGGCCTTGGCCGATCTGGTCCAGGGGTGGCAAAAATCTCCCGTGGACAAAGATGCAGCTGTGGTCATGCAAGAAGGGAGATGAGTCTTGTCCTGAAGCTATAAGGGGTTATATAGGGGGGTGTATAGGGTTATAGAGGGTTATATCTTTTCTTGTGCAAGCTTTTGGCTAGATGTTTCGCAGTGTAATCGCCAAGATGACTGCTGTCAATGCCGCTTCAGCCCATCATGCAGTTCCGGTTAGGCGGATGCACAGCTTGCTTCAATTCTCGCAGATGTGTTGCAGCCATTGCTGTTGTAGCTCATTGAAGCTAAGCTTCTACCAGGAGGAATTTGAACATCCAAGGTAAGGGTTGTTGTGCTAGCTGCTAGCCCTTTCGCATCATACATCTCTTCCTTGCTTCTTCCTTTGAAAGATTTGAGCTATGACCTGCAGTTCAGTGGGATGGTGGGCCTAAGCCTAGGCCTACACTGTGGCTGGAGAGGCCTGTCTATACGCATGCTGCAATCATATCACGGGTCTTTCATAAGATCCTTGCATATAGTCCCTACTAGGGACCCTGCAATCTTATTGTAACCCCGATTCTCTCAGGGTACCGTATCCGATCGTGAGAAGGTCGCTCCTGTCAAAGCCTCAAGGATACAATCCCAAGAGGTCTCCCGTCTACCCAAGGCACAGGACTTCGCGCATGCAGAGGATGGGGCGCTGCAATGGTCAAAGCATGATGACAAATGCGGCTCGGTGAAGGGTTTAGACCTCTGTTGTCTCCGGAGGTTTTTGGAGAAGAGCTACGCTACAACGCGTGTCGGTTTAAGAGAAGATTGAGGAAGCCCGAATTGCAGGCACCATTGAAATCGCAAAGAGGCAGGCGGCTGGCAACTCCCCACTAAAGATTTCCTGCTTCATGTTGCATGGAATTGTCTAAGCTGAATATCCTGGCCCATATCACCACCTCAAACTGCAAAAATTGGGGCTGTCAGCAAGTGGGACAGCTAGAAAGGGGCCCAACACTGGGCACAGGCAATATAGCAACAAGCGGATAGCTGTGTGTGTGTCCCGCGCCAGTTGAGGCCGAATGGGTACGAAAGCTCTGAGTGGTGCACGCATGTTTCTTAGCATTAAAACCTGAAGACAATAGCTAGCAGCCTCCATAGTTTTTTGGAGCAGGGATGAGGTTCTGGCGTTCGGGCTGAGCGTCTAGGGACCACAATTAAGGTTTAGTTATGTTTTCCCCGCATCGGGCACGCACCCTTAAACCGGGACCGGGCCATTGGGATGGCCAGGGGACCAGACAAAAACAAACCTATACCCCTCGCTTGCAGCCCCAGCCATCATAAAAACAGGTCCCAGTGGGCACTTTACGAGTATAAGCTGTCCCACCTGCATGGCCAAGCAGACGCTCTAGAACAAGTCTATTCAAGCCTCAATCCTGAAAACCCTGAACCAAATGCCTAAACCCTTGCAAGGCCTGGATGTGTCCTACCACTCCATTGCCGCTGGGCACAAAGGCGAAAGTTGCGGCTAAGCGCGAGAGCGCGCCACTGTTGTAGGAACAGAGTCACAGAATGCCATGAGTCCAGGAAAGGACAGAACCCTGGTTGATATCTACAGTTTATTGCTGCTGAAGTGGATTTTAGAAGCAGATTTGATTCTGCAGCTGCGGGAGAAGCCGTCAGAGTAACTGTGTTCTTCAAAGATGGGGAGGGGTAGGAATGGTCATTTTGTGACAGTCCAATAAGAAGACCCAGTTGGGTTGGGAGAATGTAATTTGTTATGGTACCAAAATGAGGAACCAGAAAGGGACAATACCTGGCAGGACTTGATGTTGGCTCCCACTCTTGGATCTTAGGGGTTGAGGATGGAGCTTTTGGGGAAGGGGTTCTATCAAAAAACGTTTAATAGAGACCCAAGAGGACATTGATGCCGCTTTTATTCCTGCCTCATTCTCATTGAGATAGTCATGGTTCCCCCTGACTTCATATCCCGCGCACGACTAGAAGTTCCAAGCAGGAGGGGGACCATGGCGGGCAACATCTGCAAGTGCGCTTTCAACATTTACTTGCCAGATAGGTCCATGGGATCAAGGATCCCACTACTACGGACCTCTGTTTTGGAATGTTCTGGACCTTACACACCTGCCAATGCCTCCTTTCCCTCCCCTAAACACATTGTGAGCTTGTGGTTGCTGCCTTTTAAACCCACTGAAGTCAGCAAGCGGCACCTCTTTCGGCAATTTCATCAGGGAGGCGCCGGGATAGGAGTTGGGTCATTCCCCCTCACAGTAGGTGTCCCTGAAGGGTCTTATTGAGGGGCTATTTCAACTCCTATAACCCAATTCCACATCCGGGAAGTGTTAGTACTGTAAGGTGGAATGACTTGGGATGGATGTGAGGTTTCGGGCACATTTGTGCAAATTGCACCGTGCTCGGCAAATGCGGACGTTTCCATGCAACTTAGCTGCATACTTTGGAAGCCTGAAGAAGTACCAATATTATCCTGCTGTACTCCTTGTGTAGCTCTAGTATAATTAATATGCTCCAAAGCCTGTCCGATTCTTGGTGTCAAAATAAGATTTGATGAGTCGTTATTCGCTGTACAAGCCTCTGTCAGAATTTCAGAGGTTTACGGCTTGGGGTCCTGGAGGTTGCGTTCGGTTACCTGACACATACCGGTCTCAGATCTTCTTGACACGAGTAGCACCCTGAATTGACACTGGGACAGAAGGACTCGTAGGCTTTGTATATCGATCGGTTCATTTTGCTCTGGTTGGCTCCAGTCATGTGCATCTCCTAGTGCCATCTCAGGGTAGACTCCGAAAGTGGGATTCCGTTAGTGTCGTTGTACACCAGGTGCCCTATCACAAAGGATCGAGAGGGCGCATAAATCGATCGAGCTTGAGGTAGTCGTTTGTCTCAATACTACATCAGGATATCCTGAATGGACTTTATGTGAAGGTGAAATTACAATTTAACAGTGTAGTGCTTGTGTCGGCGATGAAGGCTTCTTTTCAGGAACCTGCACAAAACCTTGCTTAAGCAAACGTGCGCCCTCATCTGGAAGTACTGACAGTGTAAATGCCTGCGTAATCACGAGTAGCGTCCCTTTGTAATCCTGATACCTCGTGAAGTGCACCGCGAACATTTTTCAGTTATCAAGACCCAACGTAAGAGTTTCTTGTTGGTTTGGTCAGTACACAGAGTTGCTCCGGAATCTGGATGTGAGCACGAACAGGAGTGCTCACTGGATAGCAAGAAGACCGTGATTAATCCTGTATCCCGCAATATATGGGTAGTTCCCAAAATTAGGGTCCAATTTTGGTACCCCTAAGTAATAGGGGCCGTAATATAATCTGTAGCCAAAAGGGGCCCAAGATTTTGAGAACAACCCATATGCAAACCCCCACAATGCTGGGACAATACACTTATGGTCCGCTTGGATTTTGTCCGTCAACGGTGCTCTCCGTGGATCATTCTGCTAGTGAGATTGTTCGAAGCTTCCTGAACGCTAGACCCCTGAAATCCCTTTAACCCCCAACCCCAAACCTCCCTGAACCCCAACCCCGTGAAAACAAACTCCCAAGCCCCTCGCCCCCAAGCACCAAACGCTACAAACCTCTAGCGCCCGAACCCCTAAGCAGTCAACTACCACCCCCCAAACCGTAGAGTCGCCCTTAAGTAGATGGAGTAGGGTTTAAGGTTTAGGGTGTAGGGTGAGGGTTTAGGGTTTCTAGCCCATACTCTATCTACTTGAGGAGGATTCTAAACCCAAGCTTCACTCGCCTGATAGGCAGAGCTTCGTCCTGGACGCCTGCCACCTCAACTGCCCAAGGCAGATTAGGTGGATGAAGGAGACTCAGCCTGAGTTCAAGTGAGTAGTATTTTATGTGCGGATACTATGATACCCAATATAGAGTAAGGTTGTATCCTCCTTTTGGGGTATAGTATTTTATAGGAGTATAATCTTACTAGGTTCAACCACCAAAAAAACACTACTCAAGTAGGGATTAGATAGGGGGCTATAGCGGTAATCTGCGGACTAAATAGAGGATTTCAGCGGGTATATAGGGATCATAAGGGAATATATGTAGATATATTACCCCAGAATAGTGAGAACTAAATGGAAAGCAAAGATGGAACATGAAATGGACACCCTAGTATTCTTTGAAGGGATTATGGGGATACATTGGGTTTCGGAGCTTTATCACAGTGATGGAGAAATCAGATGGAGAAGACATTGAAACATGAAACAAACGCTGGGTTATATAGTGGTTTATAGGGCTGAACGCTGAGGATTTCCAAGCATTTGGGGTCAATCCCCATCGTGACAAAGACAAGACCTTGATCTCATAAAGGTACATAAGGGGGCCCTGTCCATGGAAGCTATTCTATAGACTATAGACCGCTATAACATCCTCCATTATGTTAGAGGATAATCCTCCCAAAGCCCTACTGTATGTGTTCCTGTAAACAAGCCCCATCATGTCCCGTGTTCTTTTCCATTTATTTCTCCATGACCCTAAACCTATACCCTAAAGGCATCTTTAGGGTGCGTAGTACTGGGCCAATCTTGAAATCTTGTGGCAGAGATGCTCGCGGTCTTGTGAGGCTTTAGGGCAAAGCGTGTTGGGGCTCAGGGACGCAGAGCTTCGGGGCTTTTGGCTTCGAGAGGTTAAGCCTCATGGTCTAAGGGTTTCGGGTTTAGGGGGTTGCAAACTTGCTTTCCAAGCCATTGCGTGCGCGGGGGGGCGCGGGGGAGACGGCCAGACCCGCGCGCTTAATACGTAGGTAGCGACATCCTCAAGAAATATCCAAGGTAATATCCCATGATCCCTTATAGCTACCATTTCCAATAACAGTGGTGCTTCGTAACTCGTAAGATACTTACCTTTCAATGTGCAGAAAAAAGCCACAGCACCCCAGACCTGCACTGGGTTCGCGAGACACCTGGTCTGACAAGCTTGCCGTGGGGTTCAGGGTTTAGGATTTAGGGTGAGGGGCAGAAGAGTGTTGCGTAATGCTGACTTCACCCGACCTACATGGTGGTTTATATATAGGGAATAGTACCAAAATGGCCGTACATTGGGAATTGAAATTATCGTAAATGACACTTAATAAACCCTCGATAACCCCTACCTCGACCTAACCCCCCCAAAAGTATGCTCAAAAGGATATAATTCTACATACATTTCAGGGTCCAGGGAAGGGTCGCATGCAACTGCAGGCTTGGAGTTTGCATTCAGGCTATTGAGTTCTAGGGCTGGGTTTAGGGTTTTTGCATTTAGGCTATTGTGTTGCTAGCTAGGGTTATATTACCTGCAGCTATGGAGAACCAAATGGACAAGAAAGTGGAACATGAAATGGAATCTAGGTTTATATATATATATATATAGGGGATTTGGGTTTCCCAAATAAGGGGTACCTTTTTGGGGTAAGGTCTATAGCATTTGGGTCTATATTGGGGGTCCCCCTATTTCGGGAAACTGCCAAGTAATTCCCAAACAGTGCCAAGATAGATGAAACCTTGCACAAACCTTGTAGGTTCCTTTGTGTAGGTGCAATGATCAGAGCAAATTGTACTTTCAGCCGCGAGAACAAAACCTGGCGCAGCCTTTCCGGAGACTCCCTGCCCTCCTTGCGGAGAACCTCCACCCACCTAGGGGACATATGTAACACACCACAGCCCAACCTTACACGCCCCAAACCTACACCCCGGACAATCTGCGAACTGAGGAGGGAAAGTGCTTATCAGTGCAAGGTTTCTCCGCTGAACCCAGCTGACGACCTATTTAGGGTTTAGGGTCTAGGGTTACCATGATGGACATCCCGGCTTGGGATTTATAGGGCTTAAGATTCAGGGAAGATGTATCGGGGGGCCCATGGGTGCGAATATGGAAAGGAAAATCGGAAATACCGAATATTGTTTACACACTTATTATGCTTTTTGACTCCATGCGGTAGTACAAGGGGAGACCAAGAAGGAACCATGATCACCGAACACACTGGGGTGTCTCAAGACAGGGCTTGTATTCCTTTGAAAGGGGTTGTAGGGATACGGGACAGATATATTATGTGTTACATATGCGCTGCAGTCTATATTTCCTACATAATTCAAATAATGGACATAGGGTTCAGGATTTAAGGCCTGTAGGGTTTCTCAAAATGGTTGGCCCTCAGGGACTCTATAGAGGCATATCCATTACATTATATTATGCAGTACAAGGGAACAATCTGGGAATTGAGAATGACTCAGGCTTCTACATTACATGGCCGAAGCAAGGAAGCCGAAGCAACCATCTCGTCATAGCCCCTCAAAGGCCCGTAATTTTGAGAAACTCCAGCCGCGAATCCTAAATCATAGACCCCTATCTCTTCCCACAGCTCCTTTTAAAGGGAGTGCAGCCTCCTTTTGAGACCTGGGAGGAGAAAGCCCAATATGGTACCCTATACTTTTTGGGGGTAATTTCTTTTGGGCGATCTACTTTCCAGATCCTCCCTTAGATCTGGCACTCTCCGGTATGACGTCCAGGCTGGCACATCAAGGAAGGAGCCTTCCTTCAGCCAGGTCCTTGTGAGGGCGAAGTTTGGACTGCATTTACCTCAAATTTCAGTGGTTCAGAGCTAAGGATCTCAGATTCGGGCTTCAGGGCCTAGGATTTAGGAGCTTACGATGCAGCTGGGGTTTGGGGCTTAGGGCTGATAGAGGTTTAGGATTCCAAAGCCTTGTTGCTAGTAGCAAGTGGCGGCCCTAGGGTCTATCCCCCACCCAGCCATGGGTACGACAAAGGACTGTTGTAGGTATATTAATTCTTAAGGCCCCATGAATTCCATGTTAAGGAGCTATTACTGTATGTAGGGGGGATTGACCAGAGGTGGCCCTCAATGGTTTTCTGGTTGCTTCCGGAGGGTTGTGGGCGTTGGCTCCAGAGAGGTCCCTGAGGTCGGCTCCTTAGCATTGACATTGCTCCTACTTCTACTACTGCCAATATCGTTTGCTACGGTGGATACTGAAAACCCTGCATGACCCCAAGTATCTTATACCTGGACCCTAAATCCTAAACCCAGTACGCTAATGGTATACTAGGGTCATGCAGTCTTGCCCTTGGAGGGGTCACCTCAATCCAGACACTTGTCATTTCTAATCATGCCTGCTCGTGCCTGGCATGACAGCTAGCTCTCACTGTTCCGCTTCCTGCTCCTCCTAGCATGGGTTTGACAGTGCTACAGTAGCAGTGGTAGTAGCTGTACTACGAGCTCCAAGATAATGGCAAAGAGATTCTCAGGGCAGTGACAATTGTGACCAATAGGAAGAAGAGGTCATTGCAATTCATTCAAGAATGGGAGTCTTGTTACACCAACCCCCTAAAATTACCGTCCAACTAAGGACGGATTCGGACCTTCTCAGTTCATCCTCAACAGCTCGAGCGGAGGCATTGCAACTGTCCCCATGGGTCTTCGGGGGCTATGGGTTGCAGTGTTCATGGATTTTGGGCTGAGGGCTTAAGAGTTCAAAGTTTTAGAATTTCGAGTGTAAGGGTTCGAAGCTTCTGGCGGCTTTTTCGCGAGCTTGAATCTAGCGTGGCTTCTGGGGCCAGTTTGCACGGGCTGGGATCCGTGGCTAGGTTCGAATCTGTTAAACTTGCCTTGGTTAAGTAAGTTGAGCATGCACCCTTCCCTGCCACCTGCAAATGAGGGCTGGGGCCCGACTGCTTAACCGCCTTTCCATCAAAATGATCCTTCGCCCACCCTTCCAGATTGAATATGTCCCCCCGCAGCTTTGGCGTCGCATGTTTGGAGTCCTACATTGCGGGATTGTGTAACATCAGGGGGCAGGGCTTACTTATTAATTCGTCTAGAGGAGCTAGAATAGACAAGTCAGAAGTGGATGTTTCTCAGAGTATCTTCTGTAGTTATCTTATATTAGGACCACCCATGACCTTGTTGTAGCCTTCATATCTCCAGGATCCTGCAAGGTCCCGTCCCATACATCCCCCTTCGAAAGCAACACAATTCCAGTTGGGCTATAGTCTAAACTCCTTAAAGGGGGTTATATAGGGAAGTTGTATAGAGGAATAGTATAGGGGTCATTAAGGGGGATGCTGGGAGTTTAGACTATAACCCCTATAATCTCCTATAGAATCCCAGTTTCCATTTTCTTGTCCATTTGATTCTCCATTATTAAGGGGGATACTGGGAGCTTAGACTATAGCTCATTCGGGATGGGTTTTGTGTCTTGGGAGGTGGGAGGATGCGCCTGGCCTTGAACGACAAATTCTGTGTCGCAGTGAACAGCAAAGGCGAACTGCAGCTTGTGAAGCTTGGGAGGTTTAGAGAGGTATACGATGAAAAACCTATGAGGTATTCAGCTTTTTACGGTGCAGGTTTTAGGATATTGCCCAAAGTCTAAGCTTCAAACACTAGTTAAGCCCTACAGACTATTCTTCAGACCCTATAAACAGCAATAAGAAGCAAGGAAATGCGATCCGAAAGATGCGGACCAGGAGTTCGAGCTTCGGCAGGGGACGATCTATCGGAGTAAGAAGGTGACGCGCCACTCATAAGTCGGATGGTTGAGGCTGAAGGATTTGGTTTAGGGCTCAGGTTTGAGGTTTTGTGGGTCACAGATACTCATTAGGGGTCATGGGGCTTCGGGACTAGGCTTGGGGGTTCAGGGCCTGGGGTTAGCGAATGGGGGAGGGGACTGTAGGGCAATCAGTAGAGGAGCTAGAAAATGGTCTACGGCTACCAGCATCCCTTCCATGACCCCTTCTGTCAGCTCCAGGTAAAGTTGGGGGTTGGGGTCGTGGGTTGAGGGTTTTGTCTCCGGTGCGTCGATTTCAGGAATTGTTGGGATCTGAGAACTCTAAATCCTAATCCCTAAGTCTCCGGGCTGTGAAGCTGTTCAGCTGAAGCAACAGGGTATGGCTATATTCCATTGACTGCACTGCTGGCTTTAAACAACTGTTTGGCAAGAGATTGAGGCAGAAGGGACGTCCTGTTTGGCGGATGCAACTTCTGGTCTCCTGCTTTTAGACTTAGGGTTTAGGTTGGATACTGCCCCCACTCAGTAACAGTTGGATAGTAGGTATAAGGTTACATATAGCCCTTAATAGGAACCCTTACAAAGACTGTGACTGGGTGGGGGCAGTACCCAAGGTTTAGGTTTTAGAGTATAGGGTTCTGGGTATATTCGACACAAGCTACTACTCGTAACACTCCTGGTTTTCGGTCATTCTCAGAGCCCGAGCGCTAGTGCTGATGCCAGCCAGAACAGAAGTCATAAGCATTGTGAGCTCTGGAAAATTACAGTCCAACAACTTTTAAGAGACAAAATCAGAAGTGGGAACCATAGTGGTGACAAAGTTGCTCAATTAGTATCACCCTCTTCGCAGGGTTGCTTGCATGCAGCAAGATGCTTTTGCCAACCGGCTTTGCACATTCCTTTAAGTTATTAAGCTTGCTTTATCAGAACTAGGGCCTTACCTGAAACTTCAAAATTGCGGGCCGGAATGAAGTAGGCACACCCTATTCGCAATCGAAGACCTCTAGCATTCTATCGGCAGTTGCAGATGATCCGCACATGTCACTGGAGTTAGTGCCCCTGAGCACCTTGGATTTGGGGCCTATTCCATAAAGGTGATCCGGTGGATACCGTAAATCCCGCATTACCCTAGGTACCATATCCCCTGGGAATTATGATACTATAGTATACTAAGGTCATGTAGGATTTTTCGTATCAACAGTAGGGTTTAGGATTCAGGGTTATGTATCTGAGGTTTCCAGAGAAACCCTCTGTCTCATTCGGCCTGATAGTCCAAATGTTGAAGCCTAAAGCTCATGACCCGAAGGCCCAACATGTGAGCCATTGTCTAAACTCCTAGTATCCCCCTTGATAATGGAGAATCAAATGGAAAAGAAAATGGAAAATGAAATGGAAACTGCTATATATAGGGTTAGGTAGGGGATTGTTGGGGTTATAGTCTAAAATCCTAGTATCCCCCTTAATAACCCCTAGAACACTCCCCTACATAACTCCCCTTGAAGGAGTTTAGACTAGAGCTCATGTGGCGAAACATGCCCTGAGAACTGAGCTGCAGAGGCAACGGCTCTCTAGCTTAAGATGGTACTACAAGTCTGAAGTGAGGCTGTAAGTTATAAGCCCAGAAAGTATTCTAGATGCATATAAGGTTGTATTATCTGTAGATGTATATGTATATGCTCTTGGTGGGGCACACCACCTTTGACTACTCAACTAACCCCTGAATCCTAAACTTGAAGCTTTAAACTCCAAACCCTAAGTCCTAAACCCTACACTAAACCTAAGGCGCAAGAGCTAGTCCCGGCTATCCCGGTGACGGTAACTGAAAAGACCTCCGCTGAGAGCATTCTCGTGTCGGCCTGTCAGCTTCTATACCATCCGGCCTCTTGGTAGAGTTTAAGGTTTAGGGTTTTAAGTTTAGGGTTTTAAGTTTAGGGTTTTAAGTTTAGGGTTCAAAGTTTGGAGTTTAGACTTCATGGTTTTGGCGCATCCGCCTCTTCTCTATTTTTGAAGCCATGGGCCTTTTATGGGGCCTTAACCCCGGGTCCTACTATATAGCCCTGGGATCCTTACATAAAAGGTACATCAAGGGTTCTTAGAATCCCGCTAAACGGCCCCAGGGCCCATATTTGGGGCCCATACTTCTAACCGTAGATCTTGGTAGTCTAACTTAGAAGCCTATGTGGGGTTTGGGGCTTCGGGTTTAGGGTCAGAATATGGTAGAAGAATGGAGAACCAATGGAAAAAAAGGAAGTGACATGGAAACCGAGGTCATATAGGGGTCTATATCCCGCCTCTTGGTAGTCTATCTGAAGAGTCATTAGGGTGGTTTGTAGGGCGTGGAAGAGATTGAAGACTACTACATCAGATTATGTAGTAGTCGTAGGAAATCATAGTGGGGTTTCTCAATATAGGGGCCCTACGGCAGGAACAGGGTTATTTGAGAACTACAGGTGGACTATGGCAGAAGAACCTGTGGAGCAGTATGATTCAAATGTGTCCCAGATTGCTGTCACCCTGGTATGGTGATGAACCATTGATCTTCTCGTTATCAATTCTGGCTAAGTTACCATCATGTGCATTTGGGCCCTAAACCCTAAACCCTAAACCGCATTTGGGTTATTGCTACAACCATTCCTGAATTTGTGCGTGGTTAAGTTGCTTTGAAGATGCTCGGGCTTTGTGTTTAGCATTCACCTTGGGCGGGCGGGAACAAATGCCTCCTTCAATTCCTTTCCCCTGCTACTGAAATCCCCAAACATCAACCATAGTAGCCAAGATTATTTAGGCGGACCCCCAACCCAGTAAAAGTGCTTCTAAGGAAGCCTGGTAACCATATACCACTCTTACAGGGAGGGTCCAACTAAAGTCTAGGCAGAGCCTTGATTCTGTGAAAGCCACATTGTCTCTCAGGGCATTTCTCCACCCATCCACTAAGTCTTGTATACTGGGAATTCAGAGGGACCCCAATACAATTGCCATGTTTCCTTGTGGTTGGGGGTGGGGGGATAACCCCCTAAACCCTAAAGATAAAAATGAAGCCTAGGTCATTGCCGAACCCATCCCGCAGCATCTACCGTGCCCAAAGCAGCTGAAGTGGAATCCAGGCCAGGGGCGCTAACTCTCGCGGTTTAGGGTTTTAGGTTTTAAGGTTTAGGGCATTTAGGGTTTAGGGAAGGAACCTGGATCCCCCGTACTCATACGGCCCTAATACTTAGGGTACCTAAAGGGACCATAATGTTGACAACGCTGCGTGGGGGCACAGCTTTAATGGATAACGATCTTTGTATGGTGGTCATGCTGGGTTGCTGTTCAAGGACGTATACTCTCTCTTACCATAATAAGGGAACACTACTATTATCTACTACATATCCATATTGTGGCAACTTAATTTCCATAACAACAAGCCATTCTTTTGTAGTTCCATGCAGGTTACTTGGAGGCCCATGGGACTTGGTAACCACTTATAACTGGGCTTATAACCCTACTTATATTCCCCTGAATGGGCTTATAGGGGTTACCCCAATTAAAGTAGGGTGATAATCCCAGTTATAACTAGTTACTAAGTTCCATGGGCCTCCAAGTAGAGGCTTAGGGCAGAGGGTTTTGAGGGCTCGGGGCTGCTGCCGGAGCACCTGTGGAGAGCATCATGTAGACCAACCTCATGAGAAGTACCCCAAATGAGACGTACCCCAAATAAGATGGAGCACGTAAGAAGCACTCCTCCAAGGGGATCACACGGGGAAAAGTAGGGGTTTAGGGTTTAGGGTCTTTTCTATGTCGGGGCCCTGAGAGTTTACCTGAAATTTGGGGCGGTTCAGAAAACTTCTGTGTCATCACAAGTTGCGTGCTCGCAATAATGGACCCCGGGACCAGCGTACAGCACCTCGCTCAAAAAGCAGCACAAGAGAGCTAAGCTGGTGTGCGGCGGAGGAACTTAAGTTAAGGCACCATAGGAGCCATAGTCTAAACTCGTTAAAGGGGGTTATATAGGGGTCTATATAGGGGACTATTATAGGGGATATTAAGGGGGATACTAGGAGTTTAGACAATGGCTCATCATAGCGTGAACATTGCGAACAACTAACAGCGTCCGCAATTTTAGTTCCAGTGATTGAACGGAAGCCCAGTAAACGCCTAAAGTGTGGCTTGGGACCTATCACATGTCACTCGCAACCGGGCTTAGCATTAAACGCCCTGGTGTTGAAGTTTGAATCAATAGAAAAATTGCCCCCTCGCAATCCAGGTATACTCATAGTAGCATACACCCCCGAAACCTATAATTAGATGGTACTTTCCCAAAATAGGGGGACTTCACTATAGACCCCCAAATACTATAATCCTTAATATGGGGACCCAACCAAAAGGTAACCCTAATTTTGGGAACCCCCCAGATAGGTCCAGCCCTGCGACCACCACTGCCTGGACCCCAAAAATACGTAAGATAATGGCCTGAAACCCCTTTGAGCTATAGTCTAAACTCTTCAAGAGGGAGTTATATAGGGGACTATATACTGGGTAGGCCCCTGGGATATTTAATATTTTCTCTAATGGCTTGAATAGGGGACCCTATATACTAATAATTTTCAATGGGTTTTAGGGGCCAACCTAGTATAGAGGACCATAAAAGGGGTTATGAAGGGGGATATTAGGAGTTTAGACCATAGCTCATTTTGAAAAAATGTAGCAGACAATTCTTCGACACCCTGTTGGGGTCCAGTTTCATGTATCGCTTAGTTATAAAATCCACGAAAACAACCACAAACCCTACATCATGCATCCTTCTATTGTGTACTATATATAAGCCCAGGGAACCACCCACCCTGAACCCTAAACCCTNNCCCTAAACCCTAAACCCTAACGGCGGCCTGGCGTATCTTGCAAGGTTGGCCAGGACCCCCGGAAGCTCTCTGCATGGGCACCTTGCATCTGGACTCTTTTTGGAAGCTCTTTTTTGGTGTTTCCAAAGCCAGGGGGGCCCAGTATAGACCCTAGAGTAAGATACTGCTTTTACTATAGGCTCCCCACAAAGAGTGGCCCATGCGAATCTTTTTAAACCCACCTTTCAAGAAAGCTGTTGATTGCCTAGTGTCTTGGGCGTCAGGTTTTGGGAAGGGAGTTTTGTGGTTAATGGGAAGTACCAGGCTATATGCCTAGGCCATTCGAGCTACTTAAGAGCCTCCGGCTCAGTCCGCCGACCCAGAGGCGGAGAAAGCACGAAAGCCTAAACGCGAAACCTTGAGGGTTTTCAGCGGCTGGCGCGAGACCAATAGATAGGCGCAACAAGACTAGTCCAA
Source organism: Symbiodinium pilosum (assembly GCA_905231905.1). Classification (NCBI taxonomy): domain Eukaryota; class Dinophyceae; order Suessiales; family Symbiodiniaceae; genus Symbiodinium; species Symbiodinium pilosum. The sequence continues at coordinate 53,731 of CAJNIZ010028091.1, forward strand.
GC